>NW_026505110.1:0-17684 GCF_026875155.1 Cherax quadricarinatus
AAAGGGAGGAAATCTAACTGAAGTAAATAACTATAGGCCATATCCAATTAAAGTCATGTCTAATTTTTAGTAGATTTAAAGCATTAGGATTCTATCCCCAAGATGCACTGCATGTTGTTGCTTTTTGTGTGTTACATGTTTTTTACATGTAAACTACTTATCTTTGCACTGGATAAAAAAAAAAAAAAATTTAAATTTGAATTTGAACCTTAAAGCAAATTTTGTTATGCTTGGGAATTCTGTCAAATAATAAACAAAGCATGAAACTTGGCATTAAAGTGAAGCTAAAACATCACAAAAAAAAAATAATACCCATGAAAGAATTTTTAATGTTCCTTACATTGCTTCCAAAAGTGATTTATATACAAGCCTATTACTGTAGTATTATTGTAACCACTTTTTACTACAATTTCCAATACTCTTCATGTTAAATTAAAAATCAGATACTTTCGCTTCCTTACTTTTTAAAAATTAAATAAAAAAGCATATGGACTGTGGGTTTAAACACGTGCTATCAAACAGCTAAAAAGTAAGATTTTAGATAATGTAGTCCAGGTGAGGTGCTTTATCAAACCCAAAATAAACAAAGCTAAAAGATAAGATAAAACAAGGAATTAAATGGCATACTTTTGTTTTTTCACCTTGATTTTTTTTTTTTTTTTTTTTTAAAAATTTTAGGGATTCTGACATCTAGAAACAAAAATTTAGAAAAAAAATTTTTCTTAAAGAATTTCGCCCGTCACAGATTTTCAACCTTTTTCAAAAGCCATGATGTATTATTTACCCTTCTGGTGCAATTTTTTATTCCCTTTTTAATCAGTTTTTTTTTCTCATGGAATTCTCCCCTGATCAAAAAAAAAAAATTTAAAATTAAAAAAAATCTCAGATTTTGAAATTTTTAAATTTTGAACAAAATTCTGAATATTAAATTTGAAAAAATTTAAAGGTTCAAGCCGAAGGGGAGATCCAAATAAATAAATAATTTTAGACCCAAAATCTTACATTTTTACCTAAATTTTTAAAAAATTAATCACAAAAGTTAAACCCCTTTTTTAGCATCACTCAATATACTCAACCCTGCGCTTGGTTTCAGTCAAAAAAAGCCAAATGTGCAATCATACAATGCTTGACTTCGTTTTTCAGCTCTTGAAAAAAAATGAAAATCCACTAGGTCTCTTTATTGACTTTGGGAAGTTTTTGTACAGTGACCACAGTTCCGCCCCTTAAATTTTTGAGCATTACATATTAGAGGTCATGACTTTCTCAATTTATATAAGTCCTACTCATAACAGACATAAATTTATCTTATCAAGAGACAACAGCATAAAAAGCCCTGTCAACATGAGCATCCCCCCGAGCAGTGTCTCCCCCTTGCTTTTTTTCAGTTTATAATGATCTTCCAAATGTATTGAACTTAGACCTGTTTTTTTTGGGGGCCCAAAACTTTTGTCATTCCCCCATTTTAGCCTTCTCCCCCCAAAACCCCGGCTAAAAATTAGTAACAGTAAACAGCGAGCTACTTAAAAATTAAATACTGGTGAACCAAAAAAAACTTACCCTAATACAGAAAAAACCTACTTAATGCTTTTTGGAAGCAGGCTAAATTTCCCAGCTAAACATATCAAAAAATGGTTCCCCCATTATAAGACACACTGAGGGCAAATTTCTAGTCTCCATTGATTGTAATTTAAATTTCGCCCAAACCCCAGATATAACTATAAAAATTTCCAAAAATAGGTACCCTTTCCAAGATACAATCATGTACCCTAACGGGCCCCCCTTAAACCCTTATATCCCCTTTTTAAATTTACCTTTCCTCGCAGAGTGAGGATGATCACAAACTCCGTGTAGACAACACACCCCCCTCTCTTCAAAAAATAAAATTACTTAAATCCATAATATACACGCTTTTATTGTCCCTACTACTTAACAGAACATTAAACTCCAATAAAAACCCCTCCACTCAAACTTTCCTAGCAGTTCAACAGAACCACGGGCAAACACGAGGCACAAAACACTTTTTGACATCCCTCGTGTCCGTCTCCATTTTTTTAAAAAATGAAATGAAAAAAAGGGCCTGGTTGGAACTCTTTCCCTGAAGCAGCAAGGGTTTCCCTCCCCACAAATTAGTTTTGGTTAATTTTTAAAAAAAATCATCCATTTGCAAAAACAACACCCACCCCTGAAAACCCCCAACCAAATTCAAAGCAGCTCCTTAAAAATTTTTTTACCCCTTAACTTTTAAAACCCTTTGACTGTCGAAGGGCCAAACCCTGAATTGCTTTGGTGTGCAAAATTTCAAAAAAAAAAAAAAATTTTTTTTTCTTATGAAAATGTTAAGTTATTTTTTGATTGTTTTGCCCCAAAAAAAATTTTTCCCCATCAGTACTTCCCGAGTATGAGCCCGAAGTTTGCTAAAAATTGTTGCTGGCGGCACAGCGGCGCTCCCCGTCCCCCGGGAAAATTTTTTTTTATTGTATTCGATGGTTTTTGGGTTTTTTTTTTCACTTTTTTATTTTTTCACAACTTTTGTGGCCTGTGAGCCCCAAATTTTGTGCAATGTTAAAAATATACACTCGTTGATGTAACACATTATAAAAAAAAACACTCGTATCATTATAAGTTGCTAAAATGTTTACACAAACAAAAAATGAAAATAAAATGTTTATTCGATTGCTTTATAATATATAAATATGTCAACCCAGGGCACTTTTTTAAGGCTGAGCTTGTGGAATTTCTTTGAAACATGGGTTAAAAGACAATGGGTCTTACCCCTCACCAAAACGAGGCTCTGCGTTTTTTGTGGGCGTTTTGTGGTATGTCACAGAAAAAACCCACCTTTGGGCATTTTTTGGGATGTAGCGGGCAGTGGTATGGGGTAGTGATCCCCGGGCCCTCAGACGGAGGACATGTTTGAAAATTTTCGTGGGCGGGGGCCTATTGCGGTGTTGTTTTTGGTATTTGAATATTTTTTGTTGGGGGCTGCAAACAAAATTCACCTTTTTGGGTTTGTTCTTGGTCTTCAATTATACATTTATAAGCATTCAGCTGGAAATGTCAAGAAGATGGAAAAACGTTTTATGTCCCCACTTATAACTCTTGCGAACACAGTCAGAAAACCCAATGATGTCACTTTTGCCCATAAGGCATATTGGGGTTTTAATCCATCACGTGCAGGTTTTACAATGGGTTTCTTTGGTTTTCCTTTTTCTGTTTGCAGTCTTACCTTTTGTGCGGTGAAACGATGTCGCAGTTGAACCCGTTTGTCATGCCACCGAAATGCCATGTGTCTTGGCAGCAAACCCCTGACTTCCCTCTAGACTGCCAGCTTCGAACCCTGGGATTGTTTACGACTTTGACTGGCCACACACTTTGTCTGTTCCCGCAAGAATCAGGGAAAGGGGGTGTGTACCAGTTGTCAGTATAAAAAATATGCCCTTACCAAGATATGGTCCATCATTGTTTAACCACTCCCAGAGTACCAGTAACTTCGATCTTCCTTTGTTTTCCCGCCAGTTACACATTATATAAAACCCAGACAGTTTTGCAATCCACAGAACAAATAACTTTATAAAAAAGGTTTTCCCTCTTGTGGTAATTGCTTGAATGAGGTCTTCCTTTGAACAAAAAAAGATCGTCAAAAAACAAGCTTGGGGGGAAAAAAATACTACGCATTTTGTTTCAGGTACATAAAAACACGTCTGTCTTATATAACCTGTCGCTTCTGTAGGCCTGGTTTTGTCGAAAAGTGTAAATACGTAACAGTAAACAAATCTATTCCTGGTATAATGTCACTGAAAGCAGGGGTTGAAATCAGGGGTTGTCGCCCGTATGTGCTGACATATGTTTTACACATGTGGCATAAGCTTATTGTGGGAAAGAAAAAGATAAATCTCTGCACGTTGTGTCTTCCTGGTGAGGCGTGATTTTGGGGGAAAGCATAGTGTTTGCATGGGGTATCTATTGTATGCTTTCCCTGACAATAATGTCCCTCGGGGTTCATCGAAGAACAATGGCATTCCCGTGTGGGTTGTTCCCAAAATGTACTGATGGCCGTATTCCACTTTGTCCTTATCAAAGTCATGGGGATTTGGTAAAAACTCGTCTTTTTGAGCCCTCCCCGATGCGGTCAGTGGTCGTTCTGGTATTGTAATGTCGTTGTGGTTGTGCAGGTTGTGGTTGTGGTTGTGGAGTGTGGGGTCGGCCAAGCAGGTTGTAGTTGGCAGAGTCAGCAGCCGGGGCACTAGCGTGGCCCCCTGTGGTGCACAGATCTGGCACCCTCCTATCACCCCACCCCCTGCTGCCTCACCACATCTTTATACCCATTAACATATCGTCTTTCATATCAGGATGGTGTAGGGCCCCGGGGTGTCCGAGATGTACTCTTCCTCTTGGAAAAAGCATATGGCCACACCAGCCGATGCGACGTCGTTCATACTGGTTTCACTGGGGAATATTACCTCACTGTCAACTAGAAATGCTTTCTAAATTGAAATCCTATCCTATCACTTGCACTGTACATCGGTCTTTTACCGGGGAATTTTCCCCTTTGCCTGGTAAAAGGGGATAGAACGAGCGGCCCAGCACCAGAGGGGATGGGTTGTGGGTCTTGGGTTTTCATCACTTTATGTTATCTGGGGGATTTCTCGGTCACACCCGTTTAAAACCATGGAATTCACTTTCCTGGGCATATCATCACTGTTTGGCAACACTTGGGAACAAAACCTCCAATCCCCCGAGGGGTGAGGGAAATTCTTACGCGAGGATGGTGAAAAGGTACCAAGATGGGGGTTCCACAAAGCCCGCTGAGTAGATTTTTTTTTACAGGGTGCACACCCACCACTGAGACCCATTCTCTCTTGTGGCCCACCAGCCCCCCTCCCGCTCGATTTGAAGCCGTGAATTTATGCGTTTTTGATTGTCAAAACCCCTATCTCCCCTGACGCTATACGACCGCGGGGCAGTCAAAGGGTTTTGAAAATTTTTTTTTTAAAAAAATTTAAGTTGTTTGTATCATAATTGTACTACCCCAAATTAATAAATAAAGCAAATGATTAATTACATCTTAAAAAAAGTTTGATTGATTGTATCTAAACTGAAAGTATATTTAAAATTTACCTCTATTAATAATAAGAGTGAAATATTGATATTGTAACTAATTGTAAAAGAACCAAAAATTTTTAATTAGAAATGTAAAAAAATGTCAAAATTTTTTACCCCTTTTTACCCCATTTTATTCTATAAATTGTATTCTACCACTTTCACCTGTTGATTTAAAGTAGTCTATAAGTTGTACAGTATTAGGTTAAGTCTGCCCCAAATGCCCAGGCTGTAGTGGCTTTTTTTTCCCTTACATTATATGTAACTACATTGTACCTTAAAAAAAAAATTAAAAAAAAATATTTTTTATTTTTTTTTAAAAAAAAAATTCCCCCAAAAACTGTTAATGAAAAAAATCTTAAAGATATCGTCGGGAATAACCATTAAAATCATGTTAACATTAACAAAAACCTAAAAAACATTGGGGAACAGAGCTACAAAGTCCAACTAAAAGTTATGATTTGCCTTCTCCCGCGCTAAAAAAAAACGAAGGGGAAAATTCCTAAGTTGTTCCTAGACAGCAACTTGAAAATAGTTGGCATCCCTTTCCAGATATGTTACAGTGTACCTCAAACAGCATATTTCACAATATTACCCCCCTTAAACAATCCCCCATGCCATTTGTGTGGGGGTCCACTAAGCAAATCACCTTAAACCCAAAAATAACAAAAAAAAAAGTGGCAGTATGAATGATTATCCCCCTTACTGACAGGCAACACACTCCCACTCTTCAAAAACCTAAAACCTACTTATATAATAAAATTTTACTCATACTATACTACAGGAGAAAATTTTAATATCAACCTGCCATGAAATTCAAAAAGAATCATAGGCATAAAAACTTATGATTTCCTGTGTCTAGCTCAATCTTTGTTTAAAAATCAATGTGCTTAAAAAGGATGCAAAAACTGGAACTCTCTCCCTGAGAACTCCAGTCTCTCTGTCTCCAGCCACTTAAAAGTTTACTGTTAAAGAACACCTTTCCTAATGTGATCCTAACAAAAATTTAAATTTATGCTGAACAATTCCACCAACCTGTATTGTCCTTGTCCTTATCTATCATTCCTTCAACTCATGTACCAGCTTCACCCTTAATATATCATTAATTAAAAAAATTATGAATTATCAAAACCTCCAATATTTTAACAAATGTATTCTCATTCTCATATACCCCATACTTGTAATCATAATTTATTTTTAAAGGGCTGCCTGAAATACTCTCATAATGAGGGTTTTCTGCAGTTATTAATATAAATCACCTAAATTTTGTATAATGTACTGGACCCCACTTTATAGAAATAAAGTTTTCTTTTCTTTTCTTTTAAGAAACCCATTATTTAGGCAATAAGTAAATTAAGTACAGTTACACAAATACAGTTACATAGATTATATACATGTAACATATGTGTAAATTACCCAGGATAACCTAAAAAAGGCAAAGTTATTTTTCAAACGTAGCATAAATTTATATATACAATGGTTCTGAGGTTCAAGGGTCCTCTCTCAATGGGGCCCTCCCATGGAGAGAGGAGTATACCTGGAGAGAGTGCCAGGGGTCAATGCCCCATGGCCCAGTCTGTGAGAAGGCTTCATGGGGGATCAGGTCCTAAACAACCAGGCTGTTACTCCTTGATGCACGTAATCCAATGTAAAACCCACAGCCGGCTGGTCAGGGACTGACTTTAGGTGCCTGTCCAGTTTCCTGCTTGAAGACAGCAGGGGTCTATTGGTAATCCCCTTATGTATGCTGGGAGGCGGCTGAACGTCTTGGGAAACCCGACACATCTGTGTTGTCTCTTATCGTGCTAGTGGTACCCCCGCTTTTCATTGGGGGGATGTTGCACCGTCTGCCAAGTCTTTTGCTTTCATAGTAGGGAGTAATTTTCGTGTGCAAGTTTGGTACTAGTCCCTCTGATTTTCCAGGTGTACATAATAATGCATCTCTCCCTCCTGCATTCTAGGGATACAGGTTTAGGAACTTCAGCATTCCCAGTAACTGGGTGGTTATTGCAGTTATGCGTGCCCTGAAGGTTCTCTTTACATGTTCTAAGTCTGCAATTTCACCTGCATTGAAAGGTGCTGTTAGTGTGCAGAAATATTCCAGCCCTGATTGAACAAGCGACCTGAAGACTGTCTCATAGGCTTGGCATCCTAGTTTTGAAGGTTCTCATTATCCAATCCTGTCATTTTTAGGGTGCGATTGATACAATGTTATGGCCCTTAAAGGTGAACCCTATGACTATCACCCCCGGTCTTTGACATTATTTTTCGCTTATTGTGTGGTTGGAATTTATTTTATATAAAAATGTTTTTTTCCCTCGCATTTTCCCAATGGGGAATAATTGAAATTTCCCTCCATGAATTCTTTTTTTTTTTTTTCTGCAGCCCTTTAAAGATTTGGTTTGATGTCTCCCTGGGGTTTGCTTTATCTTAAAAGGGGGCACTGTCATGCAAATTAGGTGTCACTGAAAAGGGAAAGAAGGGCTGGGTTGTATCCCTGTCTATGTCCGATATGAGGTGAGGAAGAAGATGGGGGGGAAATACTGTGCCTTGTGGAACAGAGGTTTCACCATAGCCGCATAGACTTAACTTGTTTAATTATACTCTTTTTGTTTATTTTTTAGGAAATTAAGATCCATTACCACCATCATCACACATTTTGTGCGCTATTCACCATGGTCACACTTGTCAAAGGGTTTGAAAGTTGTTATATTTTCATCTGCATTTTGTTGTCTTCTGAAATCTAAGGGGCCTTTTTAGTTGGCCGTAGTTGGAACAGGCAGGGCAAACCCGTCTAAACCCCTGTTCCCCCGGGTTGTGTAACTGATGGGTATCTAGATGGGTGGTGATCTTGTTTTTTAGAACCCTTTTTAAAGATTTTTATGATATGGGATGTTGCGCTATCGGTCTGTAGTTCTTTGCTTTGCTTTATGCCCCCCTTTTGGGGTGGGGCTTGTCTTTTTTTTTAGTAATGTGGGACAACCCCCGTGTTCACCCCCTCCAAGGATATTAAAAGCTGTGATAGGGGTTCTTGCAGTTCTTGATAAAAACCGGGGTTCCCCGAGTCTGGGGCCGGGGGAGAAATGCATGGGCAGTGATTTATCCCTTTTTGAGTCATTTTGGTCAATATCAGATGGGTGTGTCTACCAAATTCTGTCTCTTCAAAAAACTTCATTTAGGTCTTCGACTTCAGTCTGGTTAGTGGCTCATGAAACGAGTACACTGGACTTGAAAAAACTCACTCATTTCCTTCCCTTTCATTTGTGTAGGACCCACCCCTTTTAATGGGGGCCCAATACGGGTTGTTGTTCAAGCTTTATTTGGCTAAAGAAAAGAAATGTTTTGGGGTTTTTTTCAATTTCATTTTGGTTTTTAGTTTTGGGTTTTTGACTCCTGTATGTTCCCTTTTAGTTTAGTTCGATTTTGGATTTCTTGGCCAGGTCTCCCTACGTATTGCAAATGATGACCTTTGTGCCGCTCTATTATTTTTTTCCCTTCCCTGAGGGGGGAGACCTCCCTTTCTAGTTCACATCTTCCCCTTTTTCCTTAAACCCTTTGGGGTTTTCGTCTATAGTCGTCTTACGGTGGGGTTTTTTTGAGATAGTACGCATAAATTCTACGGCCTCAAATTCGCGCAAAAAGGTGGTGGGCCCTAGGTGTAGAAAGGGTCTGCGTGGTCAGTGTGCGCGGTAAAAAAAAAATCTGGGCCCAGGGTCATTGGGGGAATCCCCTTTAGAAAAACAATGTCCCCATCCCCGCGGTAAAAGCCCCTCACTCCTCGGCAAATTGGGGGACACTTTTTTTCCCCCCAGTGAAGTTTAATATGATGGAAGTGCAGTGAAGAGAGTTTTCGTGGTTTTAGTGAGGTTTTGCCGAAACTAATGACCATAATATCGGAAATAGTGAAGAAAACCAACCCCCTCACCTTCCCCTCTGGTGCGGGGCCCCTCTTGTTCTGTTCAGTTGTTCCAGCCCCAAAGAGGAAACTTTTTTTTCCCCCAAACCCCAGATCAGATGAAGCATGGGTGATGATTGTAGGAATATGAACTACAGTCAAAAACTTTCCCGTGTGATGGGTGAAGTGCAATTTTCCCCCCAGTAAACGTCAGTAAAAAGGCGTTTTTGCGTCGGGAAGTGTCCCCATTGTTTACCAAAGGGGAGGAGTGTATCTCGGAGTACATCCCGGGGTGTAAACAGGAACAGCAGTAAAAATGACAAAGTACTGTTGCAATTGGGATGGAAAATGTGCGTGGTGGTATGGTGCGGCGGTGAGGCACCAGCAGTGGGCCATGCTGCCCCCCACGCTCCCACCCACGGCGCCTCAGTGTCTAGAACAAGGCCACCATCCCCCACCCCCCACCACCCCCCCAAACCCCAAAACCCTCCAAACCCACAACCACCGTCATTGCCCAGTCCACCAGCAGCCCGCACCTGGGTTGGCGGGAAGCTGCAATTTTGTTCCAAACCCCCACCAGTTTGATGGCAGCCAAAAGGGGAAATACGGCCATCTTGTGCATTTGGGAACAATGCCACTGAACTGGAATTTTTCGGTTATTCTTTGACGAACCATAATGAAAAAGTATTGTCATGGAAAGCAACCAACTACAGTACCCATGGCAAACAAAATATTTTCCCAAAATCACGTCAAACCAATGGAAGGAGGCAACTGGGGCTGAGATGTATCTTTTTTTTGCCACAATAATGCTTATGCCACAGGTTAAGCACAAAGTGAAATCAAATGGTCAACGACCCCCTGATTGCAACACGGTTTCAGTGATATAATGCCGTGAATGATTTGTGCTAATGTTCGTAGCTTCATTTCTCGATAAAACCGGCCTGACAAATGCAGGTTTTAAAGTTTAGGAATGTTTTGTGTTCTGAAACAGAAATTCAGTACTCTTTTTATCCCTTCAGGAAGTTGAAATTTGACGAGTTTTTGATTCTGTTAAAAGGAAGACTTCTTCAAGCAGTACATAAAGCAAAGGAAAGCTTTGGATAAAAATTTTTTTGGCTTTTTGATTGTTACAGTGGTGGTATTGGATATTATGTGTAAATGGAAGTTATACATTTCAAAATAAGGAATTATTGGGGCATCTAGGTGATGTGGTTCGAACAATGTAGAACCATACCTTGGGAAAGGGGGGTATATTATATCGATAATGGACCAAGCCCCTCACTCAGTGATTTTTTTTTCGAGTGAACTGAAGTGTGTGTGGCCGTGCGTGCAAATGAAAAAAATGCCCAGGTTTGAGCTGGCACCCCGCGGGTGGGGTGCAGGGGTTTTTCTGCCAAGAAATCATGGATTTTGGGGGGCATGACAAACGAGATGTCACACTGTTGTCATCAATTCACCCCAATGAAATGGGCCCGACGTGGCAGGCAGCATAGAGAGAAATGAACCCATTCTAAAATGCACTGTGAAGATTAAACCCTTTAACTCGTTTAGTGGACAAATGTGACTGCAGATTTGGTTTCTGATTGGTTGCAAGAGTTATAAGTGGTACATCAAAATGTTTTTACTTTTGGACATTTCCCCGGCAATGTTTAATATGTATAAGATTTAACCAAAAAAAACCACGTATGGGAATTCTGTTTGTCTGTCATCAGCAAAAAGTATTCAAGTACCAAGGAAAATGCACCGCAATGACCCCCCCCCAAATTTCAACAACTACCCGCCGTCTGAAGCATGGTGACATTTGGGAAAACTGCCCGCTAGCTTGAAAAAAAAGGCCAGAAGAGGGGTTTTCGTCTGTTAATACAAAAAAAAACGCCCACAACAACGCAGGGCACTCGTTTTTTGTGTGAGGAGTGCAAAACTCCGTGTGACACATGTTTCAAAGACTTCCACAGGCTGCAAACTTTAGAAAATGTCCGTGAGTATATGTTATATAAAATTAGAAAAATAGTAATAAACAACATTTTATATTGTTTGTTTGTGAAATATTTTCTTAAAAAAAAAATGACAACGTTTAAAGCCCTTATTTTGTGTATTGAAAAGAAATAACTTCAAAAAAACTGACATGTTGGCCTCAGAGGCCCTAAAATTTTCAGAAAAAAAAAAAATTGAAAATAATTGAAAATAGTACAAAAAAAGTAAATAGAAAAAAACCGGGTGACGGGGTCGGCGTGTTTCCGATGTTGTTTAATTTTGGCAAATTTCACACCCCATATCTCGGTAGTATTGACGTTAAATTTTTTTTTGTTTAGCCTATAATTTTAGAAAAAAATACATTTTTTCATAAGAAAAAAAAATTTTTTTTTTTTTTTGAAATTTGGCCAACCTGAGAACAGTTTTGGAGAAGGGGTGTCCCACCCCCAAAGGGTTAAAGGGAATATGCCTTTAGCATACCTCAAGTATAGAGTTAATTTGTTCTATTGGGGGGGCTTGTGTTGCTTAGTCTATCCCGTTTTTAGCTTTTGGGCTTGGGTTTTCTTGGTCCCACCTTTTGTTTTTTATTGCTTAATTGGTGAAGGTCCCTAATGATCATTTTTGTCAATCTGGGCTCTTGCATACTGTTGGGCTTCTATTATGTTTGATCTGGTATATTGTTTTTGAAAAGATGACATTTTGTATAACATATTGTATGGAAAATAAGGTCCAGCGTATTTTCCAATTTGTAGGGGTCTATTATTTGTGGTTTAAGGGGAATTTGGTGCGAGATTTAAAAGCTTGGTGTGTGTGTGTGTGTGGTGTGTGTGGTGGGTGGGGTTTTGGTGTGTGTGTGTGGTGGGGTGTGGTGTGGTTGTGGTTTTCACTGAGCTGCCTCCTGGTGTTATCTGCTACCAATTGCATGTATTGTATATTCCCCCATTTTAGGTGCTTAGGTTGAAATCCCCAGGAGCAGATGTTGGGGCAGGAGTGGAAGATTTTCCAGACAGTGGTCAATTTTCAAAAGCTGTTCCTGGAATTGTTGGGGATTGCACCCGGGGCTTGTAACAACCAAATGACCAGGTTTTGGTTTTCAATCTTTACGCTAAACTTCAACTAGATCATTTGGGGCTTTTTAGTAGTTCTAGCTATAAGGACCTGTGATAAAAAGGCCAAACCCCCCCCTTTCCCTGTCCTTTACATTGTTAGGTTGAAACCCCTGGGATCCATATTTCATTGTAAAGTGATCCTTTATGTGGGTCCTGTGAAAACCCGGAACATTGCTTTGGGGGGGGGGGGGTCGAAGCAGCCCACAGAAAAAAGGTATTTTGTTTTCTTGCTGGTTTAGACCCTGTATATTTGCAAAATGAATTTTTTTGGGTTGTGGCCTGGGGGTTGGGGAAGCACAATATTTTTTTTTTTGGAGTGGGGGCCCATGTCTGTTTCCCACCCAAATGATTGAGTTGGGCCCATACAATTTCTGTATTTCCTGCCAGCTTTTTTCCCTTCCCGGACTAAAAACCTCTCTCTCTGGGTGTGTGGAAACCGGGTTTTCCAGGGTTGGGATGCTCTGCATCTTTTTGTACTTTTTAGGGGGTGTCCCCTGGCAATATAAGTTATAGCCTGTCTTTCCTAAACGAAGAGTGACACATTTCAGGGGGGAAAGGCGGGGCTGGAAGGGAGGTTGTTTTTCCCTGTTTCTTGGGGCACAGATTTTCTGGGGGGGTCAAGTTGATGCCCCTTCTGTTTTTCAAAATTTTTCCATGCCTGAGATCCAAAATCAAATTTGCATAGACCTGGTTTCTTTTTGCCTTGATTTTTTTGTAATGTTTTCCAGGGGTATGTTTCTTGTCTCATTTTATTTATATTAATCTAACAATGGACCCTTTCGTTATTTTGGTAATTTTATCTTCAATATTTCTGGGGCTCCCCTTGTTTACTATTTCCTGTGGTTTTGCTAGTTTGTAACATAGGTTTTTGCATGCCCCTTGTCCTTGTCTACCCCTTTTTTCCCCATAGAGCTCCTGTCCCCCTCCAGGTCACCTTGTTTATTTCCTTTTTCTTTTCAGTTTTGTTACAGGGCAGCATTTGTACCAGAGGCAAAAGCATCATCTGGCCCAAGATTTTTTATTTTCCCCAACTGTTATAGAATGCTGAATGTTTTTTTTTGAAGGCCTTTGTGTTATCATTTTTATTTTCAAGTGATTTTATTCCCCGTTTGGGCCATTTGGGGATACCAAAAACCATCCCGGTTTTTAAATTTTTTTTAGAAGATTCCTGAATACCTGCACAAGGGGGATGGGTTCATTTCCCCAGAAATTGCATGTAGTCCATGAGTACCCCTTTGTTGTTTGGTTGCAATACACAGGGTTTCTGATGTCATTTTATTGGGTTTTTTTACGTATATTCTAAAATAGCTTCCAAAGGGGAAAACTGTCTATATTTGTTTTTTCTATTTTTTTTTATTCCAACTTTTGTGGAATCCGGTCCTTTGTTCACTTATTTCTTGGAGAATGGTTAATGAATCACTGAAATTTTTTTTTTAAAAAACCCCACCAAAAAGTAGTCTGTCTATTTATATTGATCTATTTTTTTGTAGTTACAAGACCCCTGAAATACTATTTTACTGTTTTTCTTGGCCCCCTTGTTGCGTAAACAAAAAAGTTACTCCATTGCTTACGGGGGAAGAGAGGATGTTAGTCGACTAGTATGGGATCCAATAAGCCCTCCATTGACTTTGTTTCCCAGCAGCTATGTAATCTAAAGTGGTGATACTTCTAAGAAATTTTACTCATGTAGTTTACATGTATAAAATTTTTCTTAGCACAAAGAAATCATTAGATCATGAGCATTTTGGGCAGACAAATCCTAATGTTACAGATACATGGAACCCAGTTATATTTTAATCCATTTGTGACTTTGCTCGTATCCCGATTGCTCGTATGCTGAGTCAATTTTTCTTCATTTAAATTCATTAAATGCATTAATGTCCAGCAGTTCCTGCTTGAGGGGAAGAAAAAATATTTCAAGTGATTCAGGCTTATTTATCTATAAATTTCAAAGACATAAAAAACAATATAAATAAATAGAAAATGATAATACAGAAGAATAAAACATGTTATTTTGCGACAAGGGGTAGCAGCCATTCCTACCTCAAGCGGGTGCCTTTTGTGGGTCAGCGGGGGGGGACTCCACCCCCCCCCCCACACCGCCCTCCCCCCTTTATGAATACATTTTATTTTACTTCTCTCCTACAAGTAGTGTGTTTGTGAAAAGGTTTTTATATTATGACTAAATGACTGCTTATGACTTGACTGACGATAATAATTGACTGGCTGCTGACTTTCAACTTGATTGACTGACTGAATGACTTTACTGATGACTTAATGACTTATGACATAACATGATGATTTACGAATGACTGTTACAATTTACTGACTGAATGAATATTTGATGACTGACTTACTAACTCAACTATGACTTAAATGATGATTACTGCAGACTGAGTAATTGACTTGAGACTTACTGAATGCTTAAAAATTAGACTTTTTCATGAAAAAAGGGTCCTGAAACGGTGGGCTAGAGCAGCTGATGCCTTACATCAGTTTTTTAATTTTCTGCAGGGTAAAAAAAAAAATCCCTTACCTGCAGTAAATTGGGCTGATGCCTTACCCTCAGTTGTTAAATTTTCTGCAGGGGAAATAGAACGAAAATCCATTCCCTCAATACTGACAAAAAATATTTTATTCAGTTTTTGGAAACAGGCTGCAAGTGTATATGACATGGACTGCCCCCCAAAAGGCCAGTAGGCTGCTGCATGTTCCTTCTTTTTAGTTTTTTATGTTCCACTTAAAATAACGCTAAAAGGATCACCCCTCACAAGAAATACAGAGGGAAAATTCCTAGGAATCCACCTTTGGGGTGCCTCAAAAGCCAGACACACATCAACAAATTTCCAAAAAAATCTCTAAGACGTAGGCTTTCTATCGAAGATACAGTACTTGTTCCCCAATAGCTTCCTTGCACTGTTCATTTCATCATCTACCTTATCCACTATGGATTTTTTGCATGGGGATCAACAACTTTTAAATCACAAAGACCCCTAAAACCCAGCAAAAGGCGCACCCAAAGAATGATAACAAAATTCCCCACCCCCGAAAATAATACCCCCCAAATATTCAAAAATCAAAATTTGCCCCCCGTAAAAAACCCTCCATATTTATTCTGTCCCAAACAACATACATAAACACTACACTCAAACAAAAAACCCTCCACTCAAACTTTTTTTCCAACCAAACCTTTAAACCAGGACACACGATCATAACAAAACAATCTTTTTTTGGATGTCCCCCTGTGTCCATATCACACTGTAAAAACTATCACAAAAAGGGGCCCCAAAATTTGGGAATTCATTACCAAAAATACTATAGAAAAACCCAGTTGAATAAAATTTTTAAAAACCTTCTAAAAAACCTTTTTACCACCCAAACCCAAATACCCCAATATTTAACTTTCAAAAAAATCTCCCAATTACCTAAATCTTAAAAACTTCAAAACAAGATGCCCAAAATTTTATTTTTTGATTAATACTACATTTTAGTAAAAAAAACCTACCCAAAACAAAACTGCCTTACAAACCCCAAATTTTAGCATTCACATTTCTGTAAACTCCTTTTAACAACTCACAATGTTTTTATTTCCCCAAAAAAAAATTTCAATATTTTTTATTTTAAACTATTTTAATTTAGTACAATTAAAGTCTACTTAAAAAAAAAATTAAAAAACAGGGGGTTTACCAACTTAAACAAACTAAAGATAAATTTTTTTAGTAATTTAAATAGTCTGTAACCCTTTTAAATTTAAATCTGCTCATAAAAGCCTAAGGGATGATAGTGGGCTCTCTTTAACTGCACCCCATTACCCGTAATTTCATAATCTCAATGAAATTTTTCAAAGAAAAAAAATTTTTTTTGTTTTTGTTGTTTGTTTTTTTTGGGGGATTTTGGTTTTACCCCCAAATTTTTTGCAAACTCCAATACAACCATCAACTTCCCTTCCCCAAAACTCCCACCAAACTACCCCAGCCCATTTGGCTACACTACAAAGGGGGTCCACTCTTTACCCAAAAATTTTCAAACACAAAAACACCCCAATTTAAGGTTTAAAAAATAAAAATTATTTCTGTTTCAGTATAGTCTTAAAACCGTTTTTAAAAAACCCTAATACATCCCAACAATGAACTAAATTATATAAATATTCACTTTTATTTTGGGAAGATCTGGGGGTCTAAAAAAAAAGTTTTTGGGGGGGAAGCTCGCATCCGAAATTTTTTTTTTCCTATCCAAAACAAAAAAAATTGAACCCAACAACGGCTCGTATCCTGAAAAAAATCATGGGGGGGGACTCGTAAGCCTAAGTTTCCCCTTTAAATTAAACAGACACTGGGTTATGGAGTGGTGAAAATTTTAAAATTTAAAAATTAATACAAAAAAGGGGGCAAAAATTTTATAATTAGTAAAATTTACAAATTTGTAAAAATTTTTCAATAGTAAAAATTTTAAGCAAGTAATTTAAAACTTAAATTAAAATTTTGTGTTCTTTTAAAATTAATTCGGATTTTTGGGGGTCATTTCAAACTGACTGAAAGATTTTATATAGTGTTGGTATGGTTTTTAAATTTGGTAGATAAGGTTTATTTTTTTTTTTAAAGCCCTGGCCCGGTGGGAAAAGTTCTCACTCACGGCGAGGGGGTTTGGGTTCGATTCCTGCCTAGGGTTTAAAAAAATTGGGCATGTTTTTCCTTTCATCGGTTTTTTTATGTTCACCCATCAATAAAAAAAGGGTACCCGGGTGTTTGTCGACTGGTGGGTCGTTTTCCCGGGATAAAACTTTACCTAATTTGCCTGAAAATTTCTCCCGCTTTAAAAATGGGTTTTTTGTATAGCAAATTTTGTCACTGGTGGGCGGTTATGGGCCCGTATCCCTTGTACATGAAAATTGGGAGAAATGAAGAACGTACATGACAGTTTTTAAATTTACGTACATATTATCCCTTTGGGGGCCCCTTTTTGTGTATTTTCATTTTTGGGACAGGGTGAGATGGAAACCCCAAGGGGTGAAAGAAATTTGGGGTTTTTTTTGCCTGTGTGTTTCGTTTTAGCTAAACAAGGAGAATTTAAACAGGGTTTAAAATTGGAGTCTAAATTTTTCTACGTACAGGTCGGCCATCACTAAAACCCCCCAATCATTTTTCCGGTTCTAAACAGTAATCCGGGGACTAATTTTTAGTTTGTATAAAATTTTAAATTTCATCATTAAACTGATTCAAAAACATTATACTGACTCAAAAATTTTATTATTTTACGGGCTCAGAAATTTTGGGGGGAAGGGGGGTTTGTAAATCCACGCAGGGAAGCCAGGGGGGAGAAAAACAGTGTTGAAAGTGAATAAAAGATGCAGCAGAAAATCCCCTATTTATAGGTTTAAAAAAGTGTATTCTAACCTAACCATTCGGGAATCTGGCCCAAAATTTACAAAACCGGCCACTACAGGGGCCCAATATACCGGATTTGTGATTGGGCCCAAACCCGTTATAACAGGGGCAGTAATACGAGTTCAAAATTTTGTAAAATTTTAATGTAGGGGTGGTTTGTATGGGCAGAAATGGAAATTTTCCCACAGCAGCTTTTTGTTGGTTATTTAAGGTTTTTAAAGG
>NW_026505111.1:0-18785 GCF_026875155.1 Cherax quadricarinatus
GAACATCAAAAGGGGTATACAAACCGACATTTGTCTAACTGTAATAAAGTTGGTAGAATTACCGACAATATGTAAAGTAAAAGGACACAAGTGCAACTAATGTGACAATAAATGTCACATTAGTTGCACTTGTGTCCTTTTACTTTACAGGTTGTCTAACTGTTGCATATGTGTCTTACCTAACAACTCAGATGTTGAAAGGTCAGGTCCCTCTCAAATCCAGCCGCTCTCACTAGTGGAAGTTGTCGAGGTTGATTGCAGGTCTGTACCAAGATACCCTTGTGTTGCAGTGTCTGACAGATTGAACATTAAAATGGTATAAAATACCGACAGGTTGTTAGGTAAGACACATATGCAACAGTTAGGTATCTTTATTATGAAACGTTTCGCCTACACAGTAGGCTTCTTCAGTCAAGTACAGAAAAGTTGATAGAAGCAGAAGATACTTGAAGACGATGTAATCAGTCCATCACCCTTAAAGTTTTAAGAACATAAGAACATAAGAATGTAGGAACACTGCAGAAGGCCTACTGGCCCATACGAGGCAGGTCCTTATCAAAACGACATCTACCTAAAGCTACTCAAGAAACAACTCCCGCACCCCCCAACACCAATCAAACCCAGCCCCTCCCGCTCATATATTTGTCCAGTCTCTTCTTAAAGCTACCCAAGGTCCTAGCCTCTATCACCCCACTGGGAAGACTGTTCCACGCATCTACAACTCTGTTAGAAAACCAGTACTTACCTATGTCCTTTCTAAATCTAAATTTATCCAACTTAAATCCATTATTCCTGGTTCTTACCTGGTTCGACACCCTCAGTACTTTATTAATGTCTCCCTTTTTTAAATTTGCCCGTCATCCACTTATACACTTCAATGATATCTCCCCTCATTCTACGCCTCTCCACAGAGTGGAGATTTAAGGCTTTAAGTCTATCTTCATACGGGAGGTTCCTTACACAGTAAATCATTTTAGTCATTCTTCTCTGTATGTTCTCTAATGAGTCTATGTCCATCCTGTAGTAAGGGGACCAAAACTGAGCAGCATAATCTAAATGAGGCCTCACTAGTGATGTATAGAGCTGTAAAATAACTTTTGGACTTCTGTTACTTATACTTCTTGAGATAAATCCAAGTAATCTGTTGGCCTTGTTGCGCACACTGAGGCACTGCTGTCTTGGCTTTAAGAACATAAGAACATGAGAAATGAGGAACACTGCAGCAGGCCTGTTGGCCCATACTAGGCAGGTCCTTTACAATTCATCCCACTAACAAACATTTGACCTACCCAATTTTCAATGCTACCCAAGAAATAAGCTCTGATGTGCAAGTCCCACTCAAATCCAACCCATCCCACTCATGTATTTATCCAACCTAAATGACACGAAGATAGGTAGGATAATTGATTCAAACGTAGATATTAGGGAACTTCAGGAGGATTTAGACAAACTCTACTCTTGGTCAGAAAAGTGGCAGATGCAGTTCAATGTAGATAAATGCAAGGTTCTGAAGCTCGGGAGTGTCCAGAGCGCGCGCGCTGAGAGCACTTAATAAGTTTAAGAAAAAGGTGAAGGTAACTTAAACCATAGCAGATGTGCGAAAGGACGTTGGGGGTTATGGTACTCAGCAACCTTAAAACCAAGACAGCAATGACATTAAAATTGGTATATTAAATACCTAACAAGACTAGGCGAATGCCTAAGCGTGGAAATATGAACCACAAAAGCAGTATAATGTGATCCTTTATTGACAACGGTCTTCAACCCATCACAGTGGGCTTTCTCAAGTCACACACGGATCTCCCGGGGTTTGGAAGGTACGAGATATTTATAGTCATGTTGAGTTCAGGTGGAGAATGCTGCAGCTGATGATCTAACGGGTGGGGTTATAGAGTCTTGGGTAGCTTGCAGGGGTATGGACAAGTTTTGAGTAGTAACCTTCTGCAGTGTTCTATGTTCTTATGGGGATAGCGATGAAGAAGTTGTCCTGGGAGTGGTTCAGTGCGACATAGAGCGGAGCGCGCAGCGGCGAGTGTTCAGTGTAGAGAGGCGCGGCGAGATGTTGTTGATAGAGATAGTCGATGATTCCTGATTCTTCCTATTGATTGTTGTCTATTTCTGTGGCTATAATCTGAGTTTTCTGTAGTAACTAATTGTTGTGTGAATTGGCGATGTTGTACACAGGCATTCATGTATCGTCGTCCCTGCTTGCATTTGGGGTTCTAAATACGTGTTTGGAGTCTCTTGATGTTTTCGCCCACATATAATTTGTTGCAGTCATTACAAGGATTATGTATAACCCTGCAGAGGATGGAGCTTGTCCTGTCTACTACTGGTGATGTCCTTGATGGTCCCGGGTTTGTGGAGGTAGATACTTGGAATGATGTTTTTTGGCAAAGATGTTGGAAACATGTTTGGCAATGGAGTTGGTTTGGGGAAGGAACTATGTATCTCTTGAAGAAAATACAACACTCTTCCTTTTCCTTTGATGGTCTGCTCTGTCAAAGCTGACAACGAACTTCGTTTTAAAGTCCTATCGAAAACCCACACCAAAACATCTTCTCCACTTCCTACTCTCACCACGACACCAAAACCAAACGTGTGTAATTAATCGCTCTTCCTACGTGCACTCCAGAATCTGCAGCAATGAGTTCCTTGAGGAAGAGTGCACTATAATAGCGAACAAGAATTTTCTAAACTCCACTATCCTCGTCACTTCATCAATGACTGCAGACGGCGGGCATTAAACATCTCACACCACCCAGAGAATACACAGCCAGAAGAGAACATAGTCCTCCCAACCAACTCCATAGCCAAACAGTTTCCAACATCTTGCCAAAACATCATTCCAAGTATCTACCTCCACAACCCGACATCAAGTGAGCCTCACCAGTAGTAGACAGGACAACCTCCAATCCTCTGCAAGGGTAACTACATAATCCCTTGTAAATGACTGCAGACCAAAATTTTTTTTTTTTATTTTGGGGCGAAACAAATCAAGAGACCTCCAAACACGTAATTCAAGAACACCAATATGCAAGCAGACTGACGATACAAGGAATGCCTGTGTACAACAACGCAATTCACACAACCATTTATTTAACTACAGAAACTCAAGACTTAAGCCCACAGAAGACAACCCTCAATACATAGAATCTGGATCATCGCTCATCTCTACAACCAACAATTTCAACCAGAACATGCTTCTATAACAATAGCTGAACCAACTCCGCCAAGAAACTTCTTCATCGCTATCCCACATAAGAACATAGAACACTGCAGAAGGTCTACTCAAAACTTGTCCAATACCCCTGCCAAGCTACCCAAGACTCTATAACCCCACCCGGTAGATCATCAGCTGCAGCATTCTCCACCTGACCTCAACATGACTATAAATACTCTCGTACCTTCCAACCCCAGGTAGATCCGTGTGTGACTTGAGAAAGCCCACTGTGTGGGTGAAACGTTGTCAATAAAGGATCACATTATACTGCATTTGTGTTTATATTTCCATTGTGTCGGTATTTTATACCATTTATTTCCAATGCCTAAGCGTACGTAATAAGGCAAATAGATTACTGGGATTTATATCAAGAAGTAAGTTTGCTGATGATACAAAGATAGGCCGTATAATTCACTCTGAGGAGGATATCAATGAACTCCAGGACGATTTGAACAAATTAATGTCTTGGTCTGAGAAATGGCAGATGAAGTTTAATGTGGATAAGTGTAAGGTACTTGCCCTTGGTAATGAAAATAACCCTCGAAGCTATAATCTAGGTGAAGTAGAGCTTGGTCATACAGAATGTGAAAAAGACTTGGGAGTCATGGTAAGCAGAAATCTAAAAGCCAAGACAGCAGTGCCCCCCCCCCCCCCCACCTGTCAGTGTGCCGCACCAAGGCCAACAGATTACTTGGATTATATCTCGAAGAATATAAGTAACAGAAGTCCCAAAGTAATTTTAACAGCACTATACATCACAAGTGAGGTCTCCCATTTAGATTATATGCAGCTCAGATTTGGTCCCCTTACTACAGGATTGGACCACAGACTCTTAGAGTAACATACAGAGAAGATTGACTAAAATGATTTACTGTGTAAGGAACCTCCCTTAATGAAGATAGAAACTTAAAATGCCTTAAATCTCCACACTTTGGAAGGCTAAGAAATGAGGGGATGATATCATTGATGTGAAAAGTGGATGACGGTCATAAACAAGGGAGACATTAATAAATTAATGAGTGGTGTCGAAACCAGGTAAGAACCATGAATAATGGATTTTAAGTTGGATAAAATTTAATTTAGAAAGGACATAGGTAAGCCCTGGTTTTCTAATCAGAGTTGTAGATTTTGGCAGGTGGAACAGTCTTCCCAGTGGGGTGATAGAGCTAGGACCTTGGTAGCTTTAAGAAGAGACTGACAAATATATGAGCGGGAAGGGGCTGGGTTGAATTGGTGTTGGGGGGTGCGGGAGATTTGTTATTTCTTGAGTAGCTTTAGGTAGATAAGAGTATATTCGTTTTGATAAGGACCTGCCTCGAATGGGCCAGTAGTGCTTCTGCAGTTTTCCCTACATTCTTATGTTCTTATGTTCTTAAGCTGTAAGCAACAGAAGTCCAGAGGCATACTTGCAGCTTTATACATCATTAGTAGGGGGCCATGACCTAGATTATCAGTTCAATTCTGGTCTCCGTATTACAGAATGACATAAATTTCGTTAAAATACTTCAGCGTAGGATGACTAAATTTAATTACATAGCATTAGAAATCTTCCAATATGAAGAAAGATTGAAGACCCTTAAGTTACATTCACTGTTAGACGAAGAATGAGGGGAGACTGATCGAGAGTATAAGTTGGAAGATAGGTATTAATAAGAGGGGAATTAACAAGGTCTTGAGAATATCTCTCCAAGAGAGAACCCCCGTAATGGATTTAAATTAGATAAGTTTAGATTTAGGAAAGACATACGAAAGTATTGGTTTGGAAATAGGGGTAGAGATGATTGGAACAGTCTCCCTAGTTGGGTATTGAGGCTAGTACTTTGGGTAGATTCAAATTTAGATTGGATAATAAATACATGAGTGGGATGGGTTGGATATGAGTGGGAACTGCACATCAGAGCTAATTTCTTGGTAGCAATTGAAAATTGGGTAGGTCAAATGTTGTTAGTGGGGATGAATAGTAAAGGACCTGATGGAAAAAATGGTATAAAATACCGAACAATGTCAATATAAACACAAATGCAGTATAATGTGATCCTTTAATTGACTACGTGTCGCCCACGCAGTGGGCTTTTTCAAGTCACAAACAGAACACTGTTTGCTTGTGACTTGAAAAAGCCCCCTGTGTGGGCGAAACGTAGTCAATAAAGGATCACATTATACTGCATTTGTGGCAATATAAACACAAATGCAGTATAATGTGATCCTTTATTGACTAATACGTTTTCGCCCACACAGTGGGCTTTTTCAGTCACAAACAGACTACCTGGGTGGAAGGAACCGATTATTTATAGTCCGGCTGAGGTCAGGGAAGAATGCGCGATCTGATGTTGTACCGAGTGGTTATAGAGCAAAAAACTTGGGTAGCTTGGAAAGGAGACTGGACAAGTTTTTGAGCAGACCTTCTACAGTGTTCTTATGTGGGATAGCGATGAAGAAAGTTTCTTGGCAAGTGGTTCAGACTATGTTATAGAAGCCACTAATCTGGTTGAAGTTGTCGGATATAGACTAAAGTGATGATTCCAGGATTCTCGGTATTGAGTGTTGTCTTCTGTGGCATAAGTCTTGAGGTTTTCTGTAGTTTTATCAAGTAGGTTGAGTGCATTACGTGTTTGTACGCAGCATTCTTTTGTCGCAACCTGCTTTGCGTATTGGTGTTTCTGAAATACGTGTAGTGGTGAGGTCCCCTTTATGTTTCGCCCACAAATAACTTGTTGCAGTCATTGCAGGGATTATGTCTACCCCTGCAGAAAGATGGAGCTTGTCCTGCCTACTACTGTGATGTCCTTTTTTATTGATGTCGTGGTTGTGGAGGAAGAACAACTTGGCGCTGATGTTTTGTAAGAGAATGTTGAAACATGTTTGGCATGGAGTTGGTGGGAAGACTAAGTATCTCTTCTCCGGCAGTGGCCTTCTCTGGGTGGTGTTGAAGTGTTTAATGCTCGCCGTCTGCAGGTCTCTGATTAAGTGACGAGGATAGTGGAAGTTTAGAAAATATTGTTCATTAATAGCGCATTCTCCCAAGGAACTCGTTGCTGCAGATTTCTGATGCACGGTAGGAAGAAGCTATAATTACAAACCACGTATTTTGTTTTTGGTGTCGCGGTGGAGTAGAAGTGGAGAAAACGTTTTGGTTGGTGGGTTTTCGATAGACTTTAAAAAACTAAGTTCGAGGTCACTTTGCAGAGCAGGACATCAAGGAAAGGAAGAGTGTTGTTCGACTTCTTCTTCAAGTGGTGAACTGGATTGAAGGCTCGACCTGGGTTGAGCTTGTTCTTGGAGAGCTTGAAACGTTGAACCGTTTATGTGATTATGAGGAGAATGTCGTCAACATAACGTAGGCCAGGTGACAGACGAAGGAATAATGGTGAGAAAACGTTCGGCTTCTAGATTTCCATGTATAGTTTCTGCCAGGACTGCACTGAGTGGCGAACCCATGGGTAGTCCAAAAGTCTGCTGGAAGAGGTGATTTTCGAAAGAGAAACACGTAAAGTCAACACATAGTTCAACAAGGTCGATGAAGTCGCTGGCTGGAATGGGAAGATCAAGTGAATCCGTCAATTTCCTGCGCAAGAGATTGATGGCTTGTGTAGTAGGTACTTTGGTGAATAGGGAAGTCACGTCAAGGCAGGAAAATTGACGATTCACTTGATCTTCCCATTCCAGCCAGCGACTTCATCGACCTTGTTGAACTATGTGTTGACTTTACGTGTTTCTCTTTCGAAAATCACCTCTTCCAGCAGACTTTTGGACTACCCATGTGTTCGCCACTCAGTGCAGTCCTGGCAACCTATACAGGACATCAAGAAGCCAACGGTTTCTTCCACCATTATTCCTTCGTCTTCACCTGGCTCCGTTATGTGACGACATTCCCTCATAACTCCTAAACGCTTCAACGTTCAAGCTCTCCAAGACAAGCCCAACCAGGTCGAGCCTTCAATCCAGTTCACACTTGAAGAAAGAAGTCGACAACATCTCCTTTCCTTGATGTCCTGCTCTGCAAAGCTGACCACGAACTTCGTTTAAAAGTCAATCGAAAACCCACCAACCAAAACGATCTTACTCCACTTCTAAACTCCCACCACGACACAAACCAAACGTGGTTAATTATAGGCAACTTTCCTACGTTGCACTCAGAATCTGCAGCAACGAGTTTCCTTGAGAAGAATGCACTATAATGAACAATATATTTTCTAAACTTCCACTATCCCTCGTCTACTTCATACAGAGGACTGCAGAACGGCGAGCATTAAACTTCTTCAACACACTCCAGAGAAGACACTGCCGAAAGAGATTACATAGTCCCATCCCACCAACTCCACTGCCAAACATTTTCCAACATCTTTACGCAAAACAATCATTCCAAGATCTACCTCCACAACCACGACCATCAAGGACATCACCCAGTAGTAGCAGGACAAGCCTCCAATCTTCGCGGGTAATACATAATCCTTGCAATGACTGCACACGTTATACGTGGGCGAAACATCAAGGGACCCCAAACACGTATTTCAGAACACCACACGACGCCAAGCAGGGTCTGACGACACCAGACACACACACACACACACCGTACAACACCGTAATTCACACAACCACTTGATAAACTACAAAACTAAAGACTTATCGCCCACAGAAACAACACTCAAATACCGAAGAATCCTGGAATACCATCACTTATTTCTATATCCGACAACTTCAACCAGAATAGTGGCTTCTATAACATAGCTGAACCACTTGCCAAGAAACTTCTTCATCGCTATCCCACATAAGAACACTGTAGAAGGTCTGCTCAAAAACTTGTCCAGTCTCCTTTCCAAGCTACCCAAGTTTTTAGACTCTATAACCCCACTTGGTACATCATCAGATGCAGCATTCTTCACCTGACCTCAGCCGGACTATAAATACTCGCGTTCCTTCCACCCCAGGTAGTTCTGTTTGTGACTTGAAAAAGCCCACTGTGTGGGCGAAACGTAGTCAATAAAGGATCACATTATACTGCATTTGTATTTATATTGCCATTGTGTCGGTATTTTATACCATTTATTTCCATACTGCATTTGTGTTTATACTGTAAAGGACCTGCCTAGTATGGGCCAACAGGCCTGCTGCAGTGTTCCTCCTTTCTTATGTTCTTATGTTCTTATGAAACTCCCCAAAGTCCTAGCCTCAATAAACCCAACTAGGGTAGACTGTTTTACCACCTCATCTACTACCCTATTTCCAAACCAATACTTTCCTATGTCCTTTCTAAATCTAAACTTATCTAATTTAAATCCATTACTGCGGGTTCTCTCTTGGAGAGATATTCTCAAGACCTTGTTAATATCCCCTTTATTAATACTTATCTTCCACTTATACACTTCGATCAGGTCTCCCCTCATTCTTCGTCTAACAAGTGAATGTAACTTAAGAGTCTCAATCTTTCTTCATAAGGAAGATTTCAAATGCTATGTATTAATTTAGTCATCCTACGTTGAATGTTTTTCACGAATTTATGTCCATTCTGTAATATGGAGACCAGAATTGAACTGCATAATCTAGGTGAGGCCTTACTAATGATGTAAATAAAGCTGCAGTATGACCTCTGGACTTCTGTTGCTACACTTCTTTGATATAAATCCCAGTAATCTATTTGCCTTAATTACGTACCTAGGCATTGCAGTCTTGGTTTAAAAGGTTGCTGCTTACCCATAAGAACATAAGACAAAGAAGTCCTTTTCGCAATCTGTATGGTTAAGTTCTACATAATAACTTATAAGTGCTGAGGGTTATGGACCTCCCGACTTCAAACCTTGCATTTATCTTACCATTGAACTGCATCTGCCACTTTCTGACCAAAGAGTAGAGTTTGTCGTAAATCCTCCTGAAGTTCCCTAACATCTACGTTTGAATCATTATCCTACCCTATCTTCGTGTCATCGCGAATTTTGCTCATATCACTATTAATTCCATCAACAAGACATGGATATAATATTATAAACATTACAACGGGCCCAAGACCTGATCCCTTGAGAACGCCACTTGTTACGTGATCCCACTCGGATTAACCCTATTATGGACACTCCTTTTGCGTTCCTGTCTGTGAGCCATGATTCGATCCACGAGAGCAACCTTCCCCCAATGGCCATGAGCTGCTACTTCTTCAACAGTCTTTGGTGCGGAACTCTATCAAATGCCTTACTAAAAATTCTATGTAAATTATATCAAATTCTTATCGAGGTCAACAGCCTCAAAAGCTTTACTGAAGAAAGTTAATAAATTAGTTAGACAAGACCGGCCACTTGTGAATCCATGCTGAGTATCATAATCAAGGCTATGCTTATCGAGATGGCTTCTTATAATCTCAGCTATAATTGACTCTAGTAACTTGCCTACAATTGAGGTCAGGTCATATTGGGGCGGTAAATTTGAACGGTAACGACTTGTCCCCTGTTTTAAAAATAGGAAATTACATTAGCCATCTGCCACATATCATACACTGCACCTTTTGAAGGGATAAATTAAAAATATTGTTAATGGTTCCAGACTTCCAATTTTGCATTCCTTTAGAACCCTTGAAAAAA
This sequence comes from Cherax quadricarinatus, assembly GCF_026875155.1. NCBI lineage: Eukaryota > Metazoa > Arthropoda > Malacostraca > Decapoda > Parastacidae > Cherax > Cherax quadricarinatus. The sequence goes on from NW_026505111.1 coordinate 9,790, forward strand.
ACCTCATCAGGACCCGGTGACTTATTTTGCTTCAGTCGGTCTATCTTGCTTTCAAAACCATTTCACTAGTGACTGTGAGTTACATAAGTTTAATCTTCTTCTGATCCACTAATAAAAATTAATAACCGAATATATTAGTGTCTTCCTGTGTAAAAACGAGAGAAAATCATTATTTAAAATCGAGCACATTTCATTGCTCTTGTCATAAGATGCCCATAGTTCTTTTTAAGGGGACCTATCTTTATCTCTGACTTTTGTTCTATAAGACCTGGAAAAAACTTTTTGGGTTAGTTTTAGAATCTACAACTTTAATTTCATAGTCCCTTTAGCTTTTTCTTATCCCCTTTTTAATGTACATCTTAATGTCAAAATACAGATTCAAAAGAAGACCCCGCCTCGTTTGATACGCCTATAAATTCCCTTTCTTATGCCCTAGTAGATATTCAGCCTATTATTCATCCATTTTGGGTCATTTCAATTAATCTAATTTCCCTTATAAAGAGATAAACGTTGTTTGAGCAGCATGTATAGTTGTTCAGAAAACCTGTCATATTGAATAGCTCTCTTCGTTACCTCCAGTCAACAGATGCATAAGTGTCTCTAAGCCCATCGTAATCTCTAAGCGAAATCTGGAACTGTTACTGAGTTATCCTACTATCAACTTCCATTAATTCAAATGTATTGATTTGTGGTCGGCTGGCACCCAGTTCCTCTGAAACTTCTAATTATTAACAAGGGATTCATTTGTTTTGCCAAACTAAGTCAAGCAGGTTATACCCCTTGAATAGGTTTCAGTCATCAAACTGCTTCAAAAAGACAATCCTGAACTACTTCTAAGAAATCGATGATTCTAAATTCCGCAGTTAAGAAATTCCCATCAAATATGACTGAAGTTAAAGTCTCCTAGAATTACTCAACATTATCGTGCCTTGTGGCCCTAACAATTTTTCCTCCCATAGTAGTCCCCATCAGGTCCCTATCTAATTTGGGGACGGTATATCACACAAAAATTGAATTTTTCATGCCCTCTGAAAAATTCTATCCAAACCGACTCTGTATGTGTTACTATCAGACTTAATACCTGTTTTTATGCAACATTTCATGCATCTCCGGACATACAAAGCCACCCCCACCCCCTTCCCCGATTGCTTCTATCTACTTGGAACAATTTAAAACCCTGAATGTGACCATACTCAGGCATGTCCCGACTTTTTGAATTAAACCACGTCTCAGTTAATGGCAAATAACCTCTTGTTACCTGCACTAGCAACTAGTCCTTCTAACTCGTCCACTTAATTCTAGCACTTGCGACTATTTGTGTAATAAATATTGAATGACCCTCCTACTCTTTACCTCCTCTCCTTTACTGTTATTCCACTAAACCAAACTTCATTGTCAATTAGAGCCACTGGCTTTCCAATACCTCCTCATTTATGCCTATTACCTAGTTCTCCTAGTACTCATGTTACTACCCTGCGACTTCACAGTTTTTCCCGCCAAAACCATACCACTACTTAATCCTAGTTAGATTTCTGCTTACCATGACTCCCCAAGTCCTTTTTCACATTCTGTATGACCAAGCTCTACTTTCACCTAGATTATAGCTTCGAGGTTATTTTCATTACCAAGGGGCAAGTACCTACACAACTTATCCACATTAAACTTCATCTGCCATTTCTCAACCAAGACATTAATTTGTTCCCAATCGTCCTGGAGTTCATTGATATCCACCTCAGAGTGAATTATACGCCTATCTTTGTATCATCACAAACTTACTCATTTCACAGTAATCCCTTCATCAAGTCATTAATGTAAATTAGAACAAGAGAGGGCCTAAACTGATACCTTGTGGAACGCCACTAGTGACTAATCCCCATTCAGATTTCACTCCATTAATGGTAACTCTCTCTTTCTATTGGTAAGCCATGCCTCAATCCATGCAGAACTTTACCTCCTATACCATGAGTGCCACTTTTCTTAAGAGTCTCTTGAGAGGTACTCTGTCGAGGGCTTTACTAAAATCCAAATAAACAATATCATATTCCTTATCACTGTCGAACTGCCTCAAATGTTCTATTGAAAACGCAGTAATTTTTTCAGGCAGAACGAACCTCTCGTGAATCCATGCTGAGATTCATTTATCAAGTTATGCTCCTCAAGGTGACTTTCTGATAATGTCAGCAAAAATTGATTCTAATAACTTGCCACTATAGTATGACAGGGGGCTTATTGGACGGTAATTTTGAAGGAGTGGAACTTAATCCCCCTGATTTGAATAATAGAACTACATTAGCCATCTTCCACATCTCTGGCACAACCACTGTAAGATGATGTACATTGAATACACTCGTTAATGGCTGACGAAGCTCCATCTTGCATTCCTTAAGTAACCCTTGAAAAACAACTCATCGGGTCCCGGACTTACTTGTTTCAGTCTGTCTAACTGTTTTAATAACCATGTTCCCCTCGTGACAAGTACTAATATTACCTTAAATACCATCAGGAACTAAATAATTGTTATTACTTGGAATCTCATTTACGATCTTCCTGTGTAAAAACTGACAAAAAAATAGTCATTAAATAAGGAACACATTTCTATTCATTACCGTCAGCTGTCCATGTCCCAGATTTCAGAGGTTCCTACTTTTTACCTTCACCTTTCGTCCTATAACAACTGAAAGAACCCCATTGGATTAGTCTTTGGATTCAATAGCAACTCTAATTTCATAGTCACGTTTAATCCTTTCTAATCGCCTTTTTTCTTCTCCTTTTAAGCTGAACAATTGGTCAGTAAGGTTAAAACCTCTCCTCCTCTGATGCGCCTATAAATTCCCCCTTTTCTCCCCAAATAGATGCTTTACCTCCTGTTTAACCCATTTGGGGATCGTTATTATTAGACCTAATTTCTCTCTGGGGACACAACACAACAACCTCTGGGCACAGTGTACTTTATTAAGAAAAACTAATCAATAAAGCAGATCCCTTCATCTTCCATAAGTATGATTATCGTCTAAAATCATTAGCTAGATAACCCCATCAATAAAGTGGTGAATTAACCGACAATAGTAAAGTAAAAGGACACAAGTGCAACTAATGTGACATTTATTGTGCAACGTTTCGCTCTCCAGGGCATTTTATCAAGCATTACAAACAATACCATGGACACAGAGGGTATATATAGGATCAGAGTGATGTGAATACTATTAGGTACCATTTCGATGTTCACTAGATTGTAGTAGTAGTATGTAAGTGGTAGTGACAAAAGTAATACATTATTGTAGAGCAATTAATTCGTACTGATTAAAAAAAGGATATAAAAGCTAATTACTTGGGTAAATAAAAATAGGTTGGACAAATATAGACTGGAAGAGGCAGCTTTTTTCATGTTCACTCTCTGGCTGTGTGGTAGTATAACAGGTGAAGACTATGTGATGGCAGGGTTTACTGTTTCCAGGAGGATTCTTGCTAAGACTTCGAGATTGGTGAAGGCTGCCGTTAGTTTGTTAATTGTATTCAAACAGCGATCAGTGCAGATTCAAAAGGCACTTGCGGTGCGGAAAATTGTTTTTCTTTTAATCACTCATTGGGCGTCTCTGAATTTCCATGAGATGGATTGGATGGAATTTCGTGTTGTTTACCCAGGCGTTGTTTAAGATAGTCGTCCTACATGCGTAATGTGTACCATTGAGGCGGGTGTCGAGTTTCTTGCTGTTTCACCTACGTAGATCTTGTCACAGCCTCCACAGGGTAAAAGTGTAAACCTCCTCATTGACTGGTTCGTGGTGCTTGGATTTTGTCCTGGTTAGATCCTTAATTGAAGTGGTAGAAGCGATGGCGACTCTGGTGTTAGCTTGTGAAAGTTACTTTTTGAGACTATAGTTCAACGGCAGTTGGGAAGAATTATAACTTTGTTGGAGCGGTGTTGATGCCTGGAAATTGATGATCAGAAGAGCTCTATTCTTGCAGTCCTTTGAAATGAAAAAGAAGGAAAATTGTAACTCAGTGAATGTTTGGTGAATGTACGTACATTCCTCTCCAAGAGAAAAACCTCAGAGCCAACAAAATCGGTATGCTCTTAGGAAGAACCCGAAGAAGATGCCTCTTTTGGTCTTGGTAACTTGACTGGAATAGAAGTGTGTGAGATCAATTTTATTGGTGTTTCCGATAAACTTGAACATCTTAGGTTGTTGTCTACATTGTGAATGAGGACATCGAAGAAAGGTAGCTTGTCCTTGGACTCATCTTCCTTAGTGTAAACTGAATCGGCTGGTTCAACATCTGAGCCTTCCTGAAGATCCCGTACATTCAAAGCGTTTTGAGTTATTACGAGGACATCGCCACATAACGTAACTCAAGTGACGCATGAAGGGATGATGTTGGCGAAGTGTTCGGACTCTAGGGTTCCATGTAATAAGTTGGCTAGGACGGCACTTTTTGGGTACCCCATTCCATGCCGTAGGTGATTTGTAAGCTTGTTATTGAAAGAAAAACAGTTGAAGTTAACACAGATTCCAATCAGGTCAACAAAATCTCCAGGAGGTAAAGGAAGATAAGGACCTGTTGACTTGTACGTCGTAGAACCTCGATGGCGTATTTTTGGTATGTACTTTTGTGAAGAGGAAGTCACATCCAAACTGCTTAGTTTCTGTTAACGGATGAGAGGTTACGGATGCGGTTGAGAAAGGTCGCCTGAGTGTTTAAGATAGCCGGGCTGAATGGTCCCCAGAAGGCAGGAAAGATGTTTGGCAAGAACTCCGGCTAGTTTGTGTGGAGCACTGCCTATTCCTGACGTGATTGGTCTGAGAGGAATATAGTGTTATGGGTACTTGGGTAACCATACATGTGTGCTGGTTTAGGGTTGCTTGGTAACCGAACAGAAGTTTCTTCCTTCTCTAGTGCGTTTGAGTATTTGTCCTGTTTTGTATAGAAAGTCTTTGTGAGCGTCTCCATGTTGAGTGCTGATGGGTTCGTATGTAGATTGAATCATTCAAAAGGTCCAACATTTTAGTGTTGTAGTCACTGGTTTGAGTATGACGACTCCACCTCCTTTGTCGGCGTGGTGACGATAATGATTGGGGTCCCGTTTGGCTGAGTCCTTAAGGCAGTGATGTATCTCTAAAGATAGAAGATGAAGGTTCCACATAAAGAACTGCATTGAGAAGCCAGTATTCTCACCTCACTCTGATCCTATCTATAACCCTCTGTGTCCCATGATATGTTTGTAATGCTTATAAAGCTCCTGGAGAGCGAAAGTTGCCACAATAAATGTCACATTAGTTGCACTGAGTCCTTTTATACTTTACAACCCAATCAAGATTAGACAGATGTCCCCCTAAGTCCATAATAAATCGCAGAACGAAAATCGGGGATTTTTGACTGCATTATCATAATTCTTGCATTCCCAATTTAATGCTAAAGTTGATGGAGTTGTGAACACTTCTTGCGCCAAGCTTTCAGTGATCTTCCCAGATTATTCACGAGTGTTCCCAATTGACAAGACTAGGTCTAGCAAATTATTACCCCTGGTAGGGTTTCAGTTTTACAACTCTGTCTCAGAAAACAGCCTGAACTGTTTCCATGAAGTCACTGGACTCTAGATTACCTGTCAAAGAAATCCACAGTCAAATTGGTAAAGTTAAAGTCCCCTTACTAATACAACGTTACTGTTTCCAGAACCCTAACAATTTCGTCACCAAAGAATTCTCCCTCTAATCCGTGATCCAAGCTGGAGGTCGGTTAATATTACACCTAGAAATAGTTTTTCCTTGACCCTCAACAACTCTACCAAACAGACTCTGATACTGCTCCATTCTATTTTTAGTAACCTTTTTTATGCAACAATTAATATTTTCTCGAACATACAAAGCAACTCCTCCCCCCTTCCCATTACATCTATCCACATTGAATAACATAAATCCCTGAATATTACACTCAGCAGTCATATCCCGACTCTTTAAATCATACCACGTTTCAGTTAATGCAATGATATCAAAGTTCCCAGCACATGCTACCAAACGTAGTTCATTAATTTTATTTCTTGCACTTCGACTGTTAGCATAAAATACCATCATATGTTTTTTCTTCTGCACATTTTTCCTATTCATCTTTGTTTTTACACAATTTCTGAAATTATCATTACCCAGAGTTACTCCATGACAGTTACTATTAAGATTCTTAATATCAGAGCATAAGTCAATATATCCATATTCATTATTAATCATTTCAAAACTCATACCTCTAACTAATCCTAGTTTAAAGTCCTAACAACCCCCTCAACTGAGTTAGCAAGAAAACCCACACCTGCCCTGGATAAGTGAACCCCATCCCTGGCATACATGTCATTTCGGCCATAGAAGTTGTCCCAGTTGTCAATGAATGGTACTGCATTATCCTTACAGTGTTTATCCAGCCAACAATTAATACCAATTGCTCTGGATAACCATTCATTACCAACACCTCTTCTTGGCAAAATGCCACATATAACAGGGCGCCCCCCCTTCTTCCTAATCATGTCTATAGCTGTCCTGAACTTTCTAACTAAATCCTCACTTCTACGCTTGCCTACATCATTGCCTCCAGCACTGAGGCAAATAATAGGATTGATCCCATTACCGTTCATGATGTTGTCAAGCCGGCTAACAATGTCCTCCATCCCAGCCCCAGGAAAGCATACCCTTTGTCTCCTACTCCTGTCCTTCAAGCAGAATGCCCTATCCATGTATCTAACCTGGCTATCCCCAACAACAACAATATTCTTACCTTCCTTGTTGTCGTTCGTCGTGACGATCCCAGTAGTAGACTCACATTCGTCGGGTAGCACCGAGAATGCGTTGGAGGTTTCCACGGGAGTTTCCACAGCAGTCTCTTTCTTCTTCATCGTTTCTGGCTTTCCATTCGTCTTCTTGATCGTCAACTTCGTCGTCCCCTGCTGTCCAACCACTGACCACGATCCCTTCTTGACCTCAGGACTCGAAACAGGAGGACTACTACGAATCCTCTTGTTTTCCTCGGTCAATCGCCGTATCTCCATCTTCGCTGCCCTCAATTCTTCCTTAAGTTGCTGGTAAAGTTGCTCGATGGAGGGCATCTTGTGCAGTCCACGGGAGCAAACAAGTCACTTCTTCACAGAGTTAAGTACAGGTCAGCACTCAAAGTACAGGTCACCACTCAAGAGCACACAAACAGGTCTTCACTGAGCTAAGTACACGTCACCACTGAGCTAAGTACACGTCACCACTGAGCTAAGTACACGTCACCACTGAGCTAAGTACACGTCACCACTGAGCTAAGTACACGTCACCACTGAGCTAAGTACACGTGGTCAGTCAGTCCCTCAGTCTGGAGAAGAGCATTGTTCCATAGTATGAAACAATATGGAGATGAAGTGACAGAATGGGGCTTTTTATAGCGCCAAGAGGTGAGACGTAGGCCACTAGGAGAGGTAAGAACTCAGATGTTGAAAGGTCAGGTCCCTCTCAAATCCAGCCGCTCTCACTAGTGGAAGTTGTCGAGGTTGATTGCAGGTCTGTACCAAGATACCCTTGTGTTGCAGTGTCTGACAGATTGAACACTGTACTTGACTGAAGAAGCCTACTGTGTAGGCGAAACGTTTCATAATAAAGATACCTAACTGTTGCATATGTGTCTTACCTAACAACCTGTCGGTATTTTATACCATTTTAATGTTCAATCTGTCAGACACTGCAACACAAGGGTATCTTGGTACAGACCTGCAATCAACCTCGACAACTTCCACTAGTGTAATAAAGTTGGTAGAATTACCGACAATATGTAAAGTAAAAGGACACAAGTGCAACTAATGTGACATTTATTGTGGCAACGTTTCGCTCTCCAGGAGCTTTATCAAGCCATTCTGGCTTGATAAAGCTCCTGGAGAGCGAAACGTTGCCACAATAAATGTCACATTAGTTGCACTTGTGTCCTTTTACTTTACAACTTCCACTAGTGAGAGCGGCTGGATTTGAGAGGGACCTGACCTTTCAACATCTGAGTTCTTACCTCTCCTAGTGGCCAACGTCTCACCTCTTGGCGCTATAAAAAGCCCCATTCTGTCACTTCATCTCCATATTGTTTCATACTATGGAACAATGCTCTTCTCCAGACTGAGGGACTGACCACCTCAAAACTTTAAGGGTGATGGACTGATTACATCGTCTTCAAGTATCTTCTGCTTCTATCAACTTTTCTGTACTTGACTGAAGAAGCCTACTGTGTAGGCGAAACGTTTCATAATAAAGATACCTAACTGTTGCATGTGTCTTACCTAACAACCTGTCGGTATTTTATACCATTTTAATGTTCAATCTGTCAGACACTGCAACACAAGGGTATCTTGGTACAGACCTGCAATCAACCTCGACAACTTCCACTAGTGAGAGCGGCTGGATTTGAGAGGGACCTGACCTTTCAACATCTGAGTTCTTACCTCTCCTAGTGGCCTACGTCTCACCTCTTGGCGCTATAAAAAGCCCCATTCTGTCACTTCATCTCCATATTGTTTCATACTATGGAACAATGCTCTTCTCCAGACTGAGGGACTGACCACCTCAAAACTTTAAGGGTGATGGACTGATTAGATCGTCTTCAAGTATCTTCTGCTTCTATCAACTTTTCTGTACTTGATAAATTAGACACATGTGCAACACTTGGGTATCTTTATTGAGGAAACGTTTCGCCACACAGTGGCTTCATCAGTCCATACATAGGAGAAACTTGAAGAACAGGAGGAGAATGAGGTAATCAGTCCCTCAGCCTTGAGTCGATGTGTTCAGTCCATCAATCTTGAGTAGAATACGGCAGATGAGCGGAGAAGCAGCTTATAAACCGTATGGCAGGAGAGGTGTAGCAGTCATAGGTAGTGTCACATTTGTTCAATGTGGAAGTAGGTTGTGCCCAAGAATTAGGCAAGCGAAGAATTCCTAAGTATAAGATCCCAAGAAGTTGCAGTGTCTGACAGGGTTTTTAGATGAATGGTT
>NW_026505112.1:0-18149 GCF_026875155.1 Cherax quadricarinatus
ATTTAATGTTCCAAGTGTTTTAAAAAAAATATTTGAAATATTAAAAATTTAAAAAGGGTTTTTTTTAGGGATTTTCATTGGGAGTTTTTGAAAATGTGTAAAATATACGTAAACCTTTAAAAAATCATCGAAAAACATTTTTTGGCATATTTCAACGATTCATCGATTTTTCAAAGAATTTTTGAAAAACATCAATTATTTTGTTTAAAATATTTATTTGCAAAGTAATTCACAAAAAATGCATAATTTTGCCTTCGTTTTGCATAAAATTCAATTGTAACAGTAATTCTGATTTAAATGTGCGAAAAATCTGTGTATTTTACCGAAAATATGTGGTTTAGCGGAAAAGCATTTAAAATGCACTAAATCGTCCAAATATACAATAAAATATCATTTTAGCGCATTTTTCTAAATGTTTTAATGTTTTAATGCTTCTTAATTTTTAAAAAGCACTTGAGACATTAAAACATTTAGAAAAAAAGCGATTTAGTGCATTTTAAATGCTTTTTCCGCATTGAAAATTAATATGGATTTTTATGGATTTATCTTGGGATATTTTAAAAATGTCTAAAATATACGTTAATCTTGAAAAATCATCGAAAATCATATTTTTTGTCATATTTCAACGAATTAGCGATTTTTCAATGATTTTTTGGAAAACAGCATTTTTTTTTTTGTGAATTACTTTGCAAATATATATTTGCAAAGTAATTCACAAGAAATGTATAATTTTGCCTACGTTTAACATAAAAGTCAAATGCAGCAGTAATTCTGATTTAAATGTTTAAAAATCTATGTATTTTAGCGAAAATATGTGGTTTATCTGAGAAGCATTCAAAACGCTTTTAATAGTCGAAATAATTAATAAAATATAATTTTAGCGCTTTTTCTAATTTTTTTAATGTTTCAAGTGCTTTTAAAAAATATATATCAAATATTCAAAATTAATGTTGATTTTTATGGATTTTCATTCGGATTTTTTAAAAATGTGAAAAATATACGTGAATCTTGAAAAATCATAGAAATTCATATTTTTTGGGATATTTGAACGATTCAGCGATTTTTCAAAGATTTTTTTGAAAAACATCAATTATTTTATTTAAAATACATATTTGGAAAGTAATTCACAAAAAAATGTATAATTTTGACTACTTTTAGCATAAAATTCAATTCCGGCTGTAATTCTAAATTCACTTGTACAATTAAAGAAAAATGCGCTAAAATCATATTTTATTGCATATTTCGACGACTTAGAGCGTTTTTAATGCTTTTTGACGAACCATATTATTTGGCTAAAATTCATAGATTTTCGCACTTTTAAATCAGAATTACCGCCGCAATTGAATTTTATACTAAAAGAAATTCAAATTTTGCGATATTTAAGTACTTAGTAAAAACATATTTTGTATGGAAAAAAATAAAGTTAAAAAAAAAAAATGCTTCAAAAGCATTGAATCGCCGAATTATGCAAAAAAATATGATTTCGACGATTTTTCAAGTTTAACGTATATTTAAGACATTTTTAAAATATCCCAATAGAAATCCATAAAAATCCACATTAATATTGAATATTTCACATATACCTTTAAAAAGCACTTGAGACATTAAAATACTTAGAAAAAAGCGCAAAAATTATATTTTATTGCATATTTGGAAGATTTAGTGCACTTTAAAAAAATATGATTTTTTTTTTTGCATATTTCGACTATTTAGTGCGTTTTGAATGATTTTCCGTTAAACCACATATTTTCGCTAAAATACATAGATTTTAACACATTTAAAGCAGAATTACAGCAGCAATTGAATTTTATGCTAGAAGTAGACAAAAACTATGCATTTTTTTGTGAATTACTTTCCAAATATATATTTTAAATAAAATAATTGATGTTATTCAAAAAATCTTTGAAAAAATTGCTGAAACGTGGAATATGCCAAAAAATATGAATTTCGATTATTTTTGAAGATTTACGTATATATTACACATTTTTAAAAAATCCTAATAAAAATCCATAAAAATCAACATTCATTTTGAATATTTAATATGAATTTTTAAAAAGCACTTGAAACATTAGAAAAATTAGAAAAAGCGCTGAAATGAGATTTTATTGCATATTTAGATGATTTGGAGCGTTTTGAATGCTTTTCCGATAAACCACATTTTTTCGCCAAAATACATAGGTTTTTACACATTTAAATCAGAATTACTGCTGCAATTGAATTTTATGCTAAAACTAATCAAAATTATACATTTTTTGTGAATTACTTAGCAAATATATATTTAAATGAAAAAATTGCTGTTTTCCAAAAATCTTTGAAAAAATCGCTCATTCGTTGAAATATGACAAAAAATATGATTTTCCATTGTTTTTCAAGATTAACGTATATTTTAGACATTTTTAAAATATCCCAAGAAAAATCCATAAAAATCCATATTAATTTTCAATGCGGAAAAGCATTTAAAATGCACTAAATCGTCCAAATATGCAATAAAATACCGTTTTAGCGCTTTTTTCTAAATGTTTTAATGTCTCAAGTGCTTTTTCAAAATTAAAAAGCACTTGAGACTTTAAAACATTTAGAAAAAAACGCTAAAATGATATTTTATTGCATATTTGGACGATTTAGTGCATTTTAAATCTTTTCCGCTAAACCACATATTTTCAGTAAAATACATAGATTTCTCGCACATTTAAAACAGAATTACTGCTGCAATTGAATTTTACGCAAAACGTAGGCAAAATTATGCATTTTTTGTGAATTACTTTGCAAATATATATTTTAAACAAAAAATCTTTGAAAAATCGACGAATCGTTGAAATATGCCAAAAAATGTTTTTCGATGATTTTTTAAAGGTTTACGTATATTTTACACATTTTCAGAAACTCCCAATGAAAATCCATAAAAATCCATATTAATTTTGAATATTTCATATATTTTTTTTTTTTGGAAAACACTTGGAACATTAAAATACTTAGAAAAAAGTGCTAAAATGATATTTTATTGCATATTTCGACGATTTAGAGCGTTTTGAATGCTTTTCCGATAAACCACATATTTTCGCTAAAATACATAGATTTTCACACATTTAAATCAGATTCACTGCTGCTATTGAATTTTCTGTTAAAAGCATTCAAAATTATGCATTTTTTAGTAAACTTCTTTCAAAATTTTAAATTTTAAATAAAATAATTGATGTTTTTCAAGAAATCTTTGAAAAATCGATGAATCGTTGAAATATGAGCAAAAAGTATGATTTTCGATGATTTTTCAAGATTTACGTATATTTCTAGAGAGCGCTTGGAACATTAATATACTTAGAAAAAAGTGCTAAAATGATATTTTATTGCATATATCGAAGGTTTAGAGCGTTTTGAATAATTTTCCAATAAACCGCTAAAATACATAGATTTTCACACATTTAAATCAGAATTATTGCTGCAATTGAATTTTATGCTAAAAGTAGTCATAATTATGCATCTTTTTGGGAATTAATTTCCAAATATATATTTTAAATAGAGTAAAGGATGTTTTTCAAAAGAATCTTTGAAAAATCTCTGAATCGTTGAAATATGCCCAAAAATATGAATTTCGATTTTTTTTTCAATATTTACGTATATTTTACATATTTTTAAAAAATCCCAATAAAAATCCATAAAAATCAATATTAATTTTGAATATTTGATATATATTTTTAAAAAGCTTTTGAAACATTAAAAAACTTAGAAAAAAGCGCTAAAATGATATTTAATTGCATATTTCGACGATTTAGAGCGTTTTGAATGCTTTTCCGATAAACCACATATTTTCGCTAAAATACAGAGATTTTCACACATTTAAATCAGAATTACTGCTTCAATTGAATTTTATGCTAAATGTAGTCAAAATTATGCATTTTTTGTGAATTACTTACCAAATATATATTTTAAATAAAATAATTGATGTTTTTCAAATAATCTTTGAAAAATCGCTGAATCCTTGAAACATGCCAAAATTGTGTATATTTTACACAATTTTAAAAAATCACAATAAAAATCCAAAAAAATCAATATTAATTTTGAATATTTCACATATTTTCTTAAAAAGCACTTGAAACATTAAAAAACTTGGAGAAAAACGCTAAAATGATATTTTTTTGGCATATTTCGACTATATAGAGCGTTTTGAATGCTTTCCCGATAAACCATGTTTTCGCTAAATTACATTGGTTTTTCAAAAAATCCTTGAAAAATCTCTGAATAGTTTAAATATGCCAAAAATATGATTTTCAATGATTTTTCAAGATTTACGTTTATTTTACAAAATTTAAAAAAATCACAATAAAAATAAGAAAAATCAATATTAATTTTGAATATTTCATATATTTGTTTAAAAAGCACTTAAAACATTAAAAAAATTAGAAAAAAGCGCTAAAATGAATTTTTTTTGCATATTTCGACTATTTAGTGCGCTTTTAATGCTTCCCGTTAAACAACATATTTTCTCTAAAATACGTGGATTTTAACACATTTAAACAGAATTACAGCTGCAATTGAATTTTATGCTAGAAGTAGGCAAAATTATGCATTTTATGTGAATTACTTTGCAAATACATTTTTTAAATACAATAATTGATGCTTTTCGAAAAATCTTTGAAAAAAATGTTTTTCGATTATTTTTTCAAGGTTTACGTATATTTTACACAATTTTAAAAAATCACAATAAAAATAAAAAAAATCAACATTAATTTTGAATATTTTATATATTTTTTTAAAAAACACTTGAAACATTAAAAAACTTAGAAAAAAGCGCTAAAATGGTATTTTTTTGCATATTTCGACTATTAAGAGCGTTTAGAATGCTTTTCTGTTAAACCACATATTTTCCCTAAAATACATAGATTTTAACACATTTAAAGCAGAATTACAGCTGGAATAGAATTTTATGCTAAAAGTAGTCAAAATTATACTTTTTTTTGTGAATTACTTTCCAAATATATATAAAATATATATTTCGAAAAACATCAATTATTTTGTTTAAAATATATATTTGCAAAGTAATTCACAAAAAATTCATAATTTTGCCTACTCTTAGCATAAAATTAAATTTCAGCTGTAATTCTGCTTTAAATTTGTGAAAATCTATGTATTTTAGCGAAAATATGAGGTTTATCGGAAAAGAATTCAAAACTCTCTAAATAGTCAAAATATGCAAAAAAATATTATTTTAGCGTTTTTTTACTAATTTTTTTAATGTTTCAAATGCTTTTTAAAAAAATATATCAAATATTCAAAATTAATATTGATTTTTTTTATTTTTATTGTGATTTTTTAAAATTGTGTAAAATATACGTAAATCTTTAAAAATCATCGAAAATCATATTTTTTGGCATATTTCAACGATTCAAAGATTTTTCAAAGATTTTTTGAAAAACATCAATTATTTTATTTAAAAAATATATTTGCAAAGCATTTCACAAAAAAATGCATAATTTTGCCTACTTTAAGCATAAAATTCAATTGCAGCAGTAATTCTGATTTAAATGTGTGAAAAATCTAAGTATTTTAGCGAGAATATGTGGTTTAGCGGAAAAGCATTTAAAATGCACTAAATGTTCCAAATGCTTTATAAAAAAATGTGTGAAATATTCAAAATTAATAATGATTTTTTATTGATTTTCATTGGGATTTTTTAAAAATGTGTAAAATATACATAAACCTTGAATAAATCAAATGAACGATTCAAAGATTTTTCAAAGATTTTTCGAAAAACATTAATTATTTGTTTAAAATATATATTATTTTGCCTACTTTTAGCATAAAATTCAATTGCTGTTGTAATTCTGCTTTAAATGTGATAAAATCCATGTATTTTAGCGAAAATATGTGGTTTATAGGAGAAGCATTCAAAACTCTCTAAATAGTCAAAATATGCAAAAAAATATTATTTTAGCTGTTTTTTGTAATTTTTTGAAAAACATCAATTATTTTATTTAAAATATATATTTGGAAAGTAATTCACAAAAATTGCATAATTTTGAGTACATTTAGCATAAAATTCAATTGAAGCAGTAATTCTGATATAAATATGTGGTTTATCGGAAAAGCATTCAAAACGCTCTAAATCGTCGAAATATGCAATAAAATATCATTTTAGCACTTTTTTCTAAGTATTTTATTGTTCCAAGTGCTTTCTAAAAAATATATATGAAATATTCAAAATTAATATGGATTGTTATGGATTTTCATTGGGATTTTTTTAAAAAAGTGTAAAATATACGTAAACCTTTAAAAAATCCTTTTAAAAAATCGTCGAAAAACATTTTTTGGCATATTTGAACGATTCAGGGATTTTTCAAAGATTTTTCGAGAAATATCAATTATTTTGTTTAAAATACATATTTGCAAAGCATTTCACAAAAAATGCATAATTTTGCCTACTTTTAGCATAAAATTCAATTGCAGCAGTAATTCTGATTTAAATGTGTGAAAAATCTATGTATTTTAGCGAAAATATGTGGTTTAGCGGAAAAGCATTTAAAATGCATTAAATCGTCCAAATATGCAATAAAATATCATTTTAGCGCTTTTTTCTAAGTATTTTAATGTCTCAAGTGCTTTTTAAAAATGTATATGAAATACTCAAAATTAATATGGATTTTTATTGGGATATTTTAAAAATGTCGAAAATCTTGAAAAATCATCGAAAATCATATTTTTTGTTATATTTCAACGAATTAGCGATTTTTCAAAGATTTTTTGAAAAACAGCAATTTTTTATATTTAAATATATTTGCAAAGTAATTCACAAAAAATGTATAATTTTGCCTACTTTTAGCATAAAATTCAATTGCAGCAGTAATTCTGATTTAAATGTGTAAAAATCTATGAATTTTAGCGAAAATATGTGGTTTATCGGAAAAGCATTCAGAACGCTCTAAATCGTCGAAATATGCAATTAAATATCATTTCAGCGCTTTTTTCTAAGTTTTTGAATGTTTCAAGTGCTTTTTAAAAATATATATCAAATATTCAAAATTAATGTTGATTTTTATGGATTTTTATTGGGATTTTTAAATATATAAGTAAAATATACGTAAATATGAAAAATATATAGAAATTCATATTGTTGGGAATTTTTCAACGATTCAGAGGTTCTTCAAAGTTTGTTTGGAAAAACATTGAATTTCTATAATTAAAATATAGATTTGAGAAATTAATCACAAAAAGATATAATTTTGACTACTTTTAGCATAAAATTTATTTGCAGCAATAATTCTGATTCAAATGTGTGAAAATGTATGTATTTTAGCGGTTTATTGGAAATGCATTCAAAACGCTCTAAACCTTCGAAATATGCAATAAAATATCATTTTAGCACTTTTTTCTAAGTATTTTAATGTTCCAAGTGCTTTCTAAAAATATATATCAAATATTCAAAATTAATGTTGATTTTTATGGATTTTCATTGGGATTTTTTGAAAATGAGTAAAATATACGTAAACGTTTAAAAAATCGTCGAAAAACATTTTTTGGCATATTTGAACGATTCAGGGATTTTTAAAAGATTTTTCGAAAAACATCAATTATTTTGTTTAAAATATATATTTGCAAAGTAATTCACAAAAAATTCATAATTTTGCCTACTCTTAGCATAAAATTAAATTTCAGCTGTAATTCTGCTTTAAATTTGTGAAAATCTATGTATTTTAGCGAAAATATGAGGTTTATCGGAAAAGAATTCAAAACTCTCTGAATAGTCAAAATATGCAAAAAAATATTATTTTAGGGTTTTTTTACTAATTTTTTTAATGTTTCAAATGCTTTTTAAAAAAATATATCAAATATTCAAAATTAATATTGATTTTTTTTTTATTTTTATTGTGATTTTTTAAAATTGTGTAAAATATACGTAAATCTTTAAAAATAATCGAAAATCATATTTTTTGGAATATTTCAACGATTCAGAGATTTTTCAAAGATTTTTTGAAAAACATCAATTATTTTATTTAAAATACATATTTGCAAAGCATTTCACAAAAAATGCATAATTTTGCCTACTTTTAGCATAAAATTGGGATATTTTAAAAATGTCGAAATATAACGTTAATCTTGAAAAATCTCGAAATCATTTTTTTTTGTCTTATTCAACGAATTAGCGATTTTTTTCAATGATTTTTTGGGAAAAACATCCAATTTTTTTATTTAAATATATATTTGCAAAGTAATTCCAAAAAATGTATAATTTTTGCTACTTTTAGCATAAAATTCAAAGTGTGTTTTTTTAAAATTTTGTAAAATAAACGTAAATCTTGAAAGGTGAAAAATCATTGAAAATTTTTCCCAATTTTATGTTTTTTTTTTTTTTTAGGGGGCATATTTCAACTATCAGAGATTTTTTCAAGGATTTTTTTTGAAAAAACATCAATTATTTTATTTAAAAAATATATTTGGTAAGCTAAATATTCATGAAATATTCAAATTAATATGGATTTTTATGGATTTTTTGTTGGGGATATTTAAAATTTGCTAAAATATGCGATATCTTGAATAATATCGAAAAATCATATTTTTACCGGCATATTTCAACGAATTAGCGATTTTTCACAGATTTTTTGAAAAACAGCAATTTTTTTTATTTAAATATATATTTGCAAAGTAATTCACAAAAAATGTATAATTTGCCTACTTTTAGCATAAAATTCAATTGCAGCAGTAATTCTGATTTAAATGTGTAAAAATCTATGAATTTTAGCGAAAATATGTGGTTTATCGGAAAAGCATTCAGAACGCTCTAAATCGTCGAAATATGCAATTAAATATCATTTCAGCGCTTTTTTCTAAGTTTTTGAATGTTTCAAGTGCTTTTTAAAAATATATATCAAATATTCAAAATTAATGTTGATTTTTATGGATTTTTATTGGGATTTTTTAAAAATATGTAAAATATACGTAAATATTAAAAAAAATATCGAAATTCATATTTTTGGGCATATTTCAACGATTCAGAGATTTTTCAAAGATTGTTTTGAAAAACATGAATTACTATATTTAAAATATATATTTGGAAAGTAATTCACAAAAAGATGCATAATTTTGACTACTTTTAGCATAAAATTCATTTGCAGCAATAATTCTGATTCAAATGTGTGAAAATGTATGTATTTTAGCGGTTTATTGGAAATGCATTCAAAACGCTCTAAACCTTCGAAATATGCAATAAAATATCATTTTAGCACTTTTTTCTAAGTATTTTAATGTTCCAAGTGCTTTCTAAAAATATATATCAAATATTCAAAATTAATGTTGATTTTTATGGATTTTCATTGGGATTTTTTAAAAATGAGTAAAATATACGTAAACGTTTAAAAAATCGTCGAAAAACATTTTTCGGCATATTTGAACGATTCAGGGATTTTTAAAAGATTTTTCGAAAAACATCAATTATTTTGTTTAAAATATATATTTGCAAAGTAATTCACAGAAAATTCATAATTTTGCCTACTCTTAGCATAAAATTCTAAATTCAGCTGTAATTTGCTTTAAATTTGTGAAAATCTTTGTATTTTTGCGGAAAATATGAGTTTATCGGGAAAAGAATTTCAAAAACTCTCTAAATAGTCAAAATATGCAAAAAAATATTATTTTAGCGTTTTTTACTAATTTTTTTAATGTTTCAAATGCTTTTTAAAAAAATATATCAAATATTCAAAATTAATATTGATTTTTTTTTATTTTTATTGTGATTTTTTAAAATTGTGTAAAATATACGTAAATCTTTAAAAATAATCGAAAATCATATTTTTTCGCATATTTCAACGATTCAGAGATTTTTCAAAGATTTTTTGAAAAACATCAATTATTTTATTTAAAATACATATTTGCAAAGCATTTCACAAAAAATGCATAATTTTGCCTAAATTCAATTGCAGCAGTAATTCTGATTTAAATGTGTGAAAAATCTATGTATTTTAGCGAAAATATGTGCTTTAGCGGAAAAGCATTTAAAATGCACTAAATCGTCCAAATATGCAATAAAATGTCATTTTAGCGCTTTTTTCTAAGTATTTTAATGTCTCAAGTGCTTTTTAAAAATGTATATGAAATACTCAAAATTAATATGGATTTTTATGGATTTTTATTGGGATATTTTAAAAATGTCGAAAATATACGTTAATCTTGAAAAATCATCGAAAATCATATTTTTTGTTATATTTCAACGAATTAGCGATTTTTCAATGATTTTTTGGAAAACAGCAATTCTTTTATTTAAATATATGTTTGCAAAGTAATTCACAAAAAAATGTTTAATTTTGCCTACTTTTAGCATAAAATTCAAATGCAGCAGTAATTCTGATTTAAATGTTTTAAAAATCTCTTTATTTTACGCGTAACAATATTGTGGTTTATCGGAAAAGCATTCAAAACGCTCTATTATTATTATTTAAAATATATATTTGAAAGTATTCACAAAAAAATGTATGATTTTGACTACTTTTAGCATAAAATACAATTCCAGCTGTAAGTCTGCTTTAAATGTGTTAAAATCTATGTATTTTAGGGAAAATATGTGGTTTAACAGAAAAGCATTCAAAACGCTCTTAATAGTCGAAATATGCAAAAAAATATCATTTTAGCGCTTTTTTCTAAGTTTTTTAATGTTTCAAGTGCTTTTTAAACAAATATACGAAATATTCGAAATTAATATTTTTGGCATATTTCAACTATTCAGAGATTTTTCAAGGATTTTTTGAAAAACATCAATTATTTTATTTAAAAAATATATTTGGTAAGCATTTCACAAAAGAAAAGCATATTTGCCTCTTTTAGCTTAAATAAAAAATTTTTTTTTTCTTTATATGCCAGCAGCAATTCTGATTTAAATGTGTGAAAAATCTGTGAATTTTTACGAAAATATGTGGTTTAGGGGAAAAGCTTTTAAAATTCACTAAATCGTCCAAATATGCAATAAAATATCATTTTAGCGCTTTTTTCAAGGTACTTTAATGTCTCAAGTGCTTTTTTAAAATATACATGAAATATTCCAAATTAATATGGATTTTTAAGATTTTTTGTTGGGATATTTTAAAAATGTCTAAAATATGCGTTAATCTTGAATAATAATCGAAAATCATATTTTTTGGCATATTTTTCAGAATTAGCGATTTTTCAAAGATTTTTGCGAAAAAACAGCAATTTTTTATATTTAAATATATTTGCAAAGTAATTCACAAAAAATGTATAATTTTGCCTACTTTTAGCATAAAATTCAATTGCAGCAGTAATTCTGATTTAAATGTGTAAAAATCTATGAATTTTAGCGAAAATATGTGGTTTATCGGAGGAAAAAAGCATTCAGGAACGCTCTAAATCGTCGAAAATATGTTTCCAATTATATCATTTCAGCGCTTTTTTCTAAGTTTTTGAATGTTTCAAGTGGTTTTTAAAAAATATATATCATATTTCAAAATTAATGTTGATTTTTATGGATTTTTATTGCGGAATATTTTTTAAAAATATGTAAAAATATACGTAAATATTGAAAAATATCGAAATATATTTTTGGGGCAATTTCATCGAGTCAGAGATTTTTCAAAGATTGTTTGAATAATCATGAATTACTATTATTTTAAAATTATATTTGGAAAAGTAATTCACAAAAAAGGTGCATAATTTTGACTACTTTTAGCATAAAATCATTGCAAGCAATAATTCTGATTCAAAATTGTGTGTATATATGTATGTATTTTAGTGGTTTATTGGGAAATGCATTCATTAACGCTCAAAACCTTCGAAATATGCCTTTTAAAAAATATACAATTTAGCACTTTTTTCTAAGTATTTTAATGTTCCAAGTGCTTTCTAAAAATATATATCAAATATTCAAAATTAATGTTGATTTTTATGGAATTTTCATTGGGATTTTTTTAAAAATGAGGTAATATTATACGTAAAACGTTTAAAAAATCGTTCGAAAAACATTTTTCGGCATATTTGACGATTCAGGGATTTTTTTAAATAGATTTTTCGAAAAACATCAATATTTTGTTTTAAATATTATATTTGCCAAAGTATTCACAGAAAATTCACTAATTTTGCCTACTCTTAGGCATAAAATTAAATTCAGCTGTATTATGTTTAAATTTGTGAAAAATCTATGTATTTTAGCGAAATATGGGTTTATCGGAAAAGATTTCATACTCTCTAAATAGTCAATATATGCAAAAAAAATATTATTTTAGCGTTTTTTACTTATTTTTTAATGTTTCAAATGCTTTTTAAAAAAATATATCAAATATTCAAAATTAATATTGATTTTTTTTTTATTTTTATTGTGATTTTTTAAAATTGTGTAAAATATACGTAAATCTTTAAAAATAATCGAAAATCATATTTTTTGGAATATTTCAACGATTCAGAGATTTTTCAAAGATTTTTTGAAAAACATCAATTATTTTATTTAAAATACATATTTGCAAAGCATTTCACAAAAAATGCATAATTTTGCCTACTTTTAGCATAAAATTGGGATATTTTAAAAATGTCGAAAATATACGTTAATCTTGAAAAATCATCGAAAATCATATTTTTTGTCATATTTCAACGAATTAGCGATTTTTCAATGATTTTTTGGAAAACAGCAATTTTTTTATTTAAATATATATTTGCAAAGTAATTCACAAAAAATGTATAATTTTGCCTACTTTTAGCATAAAATTCAAATTGTGATTTTTTAAAATTTTGTAAAATAAACGTAAATCTTGAAAAATCATTGAAAATCATATTTTTGGCATATTTCAACTATTCAGAGATTTTTCAAGGATTTTTTGAAAAACATCAATTATTTTATTTAAAAAATATATTTGGTAAGCAAATATACATGAAATATTCAAAATTAATATGGATTTTTATGGATTTTTTGTTGGGATATTTTAAAAATGTCTAAAATATGCGTTAATCTTGAATAATAATCGAAAATCATATTTTTTGGCATATTTCAACGAATTAGCGATTTTTCACAGATTTTTTGAAAAACAGCAATTTTTTTTATTTAAATATATATTTGCAAAGTAATTCACAAAAAATGTATAATTTTGCCTACTTTTAGCATAAAATTCAATTGCAGCAGTAATTCTGATTTAAATGTGTAAAAATCTATGAATTTTAGCGAAAATATGTGGTTTATCGGAAAAGCATTCAGAACGCTCTAAATCGTCGAAATATGCAATTAAATATCATTTCAGCGCTTTTTTCTAAGTTTTTGAATGTTTCAAGTGCTTTTTAAAAATATATATCAAATATTCAAAATTAATGTTGATTTTTATGGATTTTTATTGGGATTTTTTAAAAATATGTAAAATATACGTAAATATTAAAAAAAATATCGAAATTCATATTTTTGGGCATATTTCAACGATTCAGAGATTTTTCAAAGATTGTTTTGAAAAACATGAATTACTATATTTAAAATATATATTTGGAAAGTAATTTACAAAAAAAATGATAATTTTTATACTTTTTTGCATAAAAATTTATTTGCGCAAAAATTTGAAAACAAAGTGGAAAAAATATTATTTTAGCGGTTTATTGGAAATGCATTCAAAACGCTCTAAACCTTCGAAATATGCAATAAAATATCATTTTAGCACTTTTTTCTAAGTATTTTAATGTTCCAAGTGCTTTCTAAAAATATATATCAAATATTCAAAATTAATTTTTATGGATTTTTATTGGGATTTTTTAAAAATATGTAAAATATACGTAAATATTGAAAAAAATATCGAAATTCATATTTTTGGGCACAAAATAAATGCATAATTTTGACTACTTTTAGCATAAAATTCATTTGCAGCAATAATTCTGATTCAAATGTGTGAAAATGTATGTATTTTAGAGGTTTATTGGAAATGCATTCAAAACGCTCTAAACCTTCGAAATATGCAATAAAATATCATTTTAGCACTTTTTTCTAAGTATTTTAATGTTCCAAGTGCTTTCTAAAAATATATATCAAATATTCAAAATTAATGTTGATTTTTATGGATTTTCATTGGGATTTTTTAAAAAAGAGTAAAAATTTTTAAAGTAAACGTTTTAAAAAATGTCAAAAAATTTTTCGGCATATTTGAACGATTTAGGGTTTTAAAAAATTTTTTTGAAAAAAAATCAAATTTTTTTGTTTAAAATAATATTTTAAAGTAATTCACAGAAAATTCATAAATTTTTTCCTATCTTAGCATAAAAATTAAATTTCAGCTGTAAATTTTTTTTAAATTTTTGAAAAATCTATGTATTTTCGAAAATTGGTTTTCGGGGAAAAGAATTCAAAATTTTTTAAATGTAAAATATGCCAAAAAAAATTTTTTCTTTTTAACTAATTTTTTTTTAAAAGTTTCAAATTTTTAAAAAATATATAAATATTCAAAAAATTAATTTGATTTTTTTTTTATTTTTATTTGATTTTTTAAAAAAGTGTAAAATTTTAATTTTAAAAATTTTTCGGGAAAAATCAATTTTTTTGCATATTCAATTTCAGGTTTTTTTAAAGAATTTTTTAAAAAAACATCAATTTTTTTTTTAAAATTTTTAAAGATTTTTAAAAAAATGAAAAATTAATTGAAAAAAATTTTGGGTTTAAATTTTTGGAAAAAACTATGTATTTTAGCAAAAATATTTTCTTTAGGGAAAAAAGTTTTTAAAAAGCCCTAAACTCCAAAAAAAAGCAATAAAATTCTTTTAGCCTTTTTTCTAAGTATTTTAATGTTCAAGGCTTTTTTAAAAAAATTTTATAAATATCAAAATTAATGGATTTTTATGATTTTTATTGGGATTTTTTAAAAAAGTTAAAATATCGTTAATTTAAAATCTCGAAAACATTTTTTTGATATTTAAGAAAAAAGGTTTTTAAGATTTTTTGAAAACACAATTTTTTTTTTAAATATTTTTGCAAAGTAAATTTACAAAAAAGTTTAATTTTGCCTATTTTAGATAAAATTAAATCAGCGTAATTTTGTTTAAATTTTAAAATCTTTATTTTAGCGAAAAATGGGTTTATCGGAAAGATTCAAAAAACGTCTATTTTATTAAAAATATTATTTTGGTTTTTTTCAAAAATTTTTATTTTAACTTTTTTAAAAAATCAATTCCATTAAATTTGTTTTTTTTAAATTAGTATTTTTTAAAAATTGGGGGTTTTTAAAAAAACTTAAACCCCTTTAATATCGAAATATGCAAAAAAAATTCATTTTAGGTTTTTTTAATTTTTTAAATTTTAATTTTTTTTAAAAAATGAAAAATTCAAAAAAAATTTTTTTCATATTTTAATTCAGAGATTTTTAAATTTTTGAAAAAAAACAAATTTTTTTAAAAAATTTTTGGGAAGCATTTTCCAAAAAAAATGCATAATTTTTCCATTTTAGCTTTTTTTAAATTTTTTTTTTCAGGCTTTTTTAAAAAGTTGAAAAACTTAATTTTGAAATAGGGTTTAGGGGGGAAAAATTTTAAAAAATTTAAAATCGTCCAAATATGAAAAAATATTTTTGGTTTTTTCAAGGTTTAAATTTCAATGTTTTTTAAAAAACAGAAAAATTTTAAAAAAAATATGGATTTTAAATTTTTTTTGGGTATTTTAAAAAAAAATTTAAAAAAAGCGTTTTAATCTTTAATAAAGAAAATCCTTTTTTTGCAAAAATTGGTTTTTTAAAGATTTTTAAAACGCTTTTTTTATTAAATATATTTTTAAAGTAAATTTACAAAAAAAAAGTATAAATTTTGTACTTTTAGCAAAAATTTAATTTCCCGCGTAATTTTGTTTAAATGTGTAAAAAACTATGAAAATTTTAGGAAAATATGTGGTTTTGGGGAAAAACATTCAAAAGCTCTAAAGTCGAAATATGCAAAAATATCATTTTAGCGCTTTTTTCTAAGTTTTTAATGTTTCAAGTGCTTTTTTTAAAAATATTACAAAATTCAAAAATTTAAATTTTTATTTTTATGGATTTTTTGGGGTTTTTAAAAAATATGTAAAATTAAGTAAATTTAAAAAAAATCAAATTCTATTTTTGGGCCCTTTAAACATTCAGAGATTTTTCAAAAATTTTTTTGAAAAAATGTTATTTTTTAAAATATTTTTGGAAGAAAAAACCCAAAAAATGCATTTAAATTTTGCTTTTTAGATTAAAATTCTTTTAGCAAAATTTTTGATTCAAATGTTGAAAATTTTTATGTTTTTTGGGTTTTTTTAAATGCTTTAAAAGCTTAAACTTGAAAATATGAAATAAAAATTTCATTTTACATTTTTTTTAAGTTTTTAACCAATTTTTTAAAAATATATTCAAATATTCAAAATTAATTTGATTTTTTTGGATTTTTCATTGGGATTTTTTGAAAAAATGAGGAAAATTTACGAAACTTAAAAATCGTCGAAAAAAAATTTTTTGGGCTATTTGCCGGGTTTTTTAAAAATTTTTTCAAAACAAATTATTTTGTTTTTTTTAAAATTTTTATTTGAAATTTAAAAAAAAAAAAATATAATTTTTGCACTTTAGTTAAAATTTTAAATTTTACTGAATTCTTTTTAAATTTGTAAAAAAACTATGTATTTTAGCAAAAAAATGAGGGTTTATCGGGGAAAAGATTAAATTTGGAATATCAAAAATTATCAAAAAAAAAATTATTTTAGCTTTTTTTTTCTAATTTTTTTTAAATTTTCAAAAGGGTTTTTAAAAAAATTTTATCAAATATTCAAAATTAATTTGATTTTTTTTTTTTTTATTGGATTTTTAAAATTTTGGGAAAATATACGTAAAACTTTAAAAAAATCGAAAACATTTTTTGGCATATTTAAAAGTTCAGGATTTTTAAAGATTTTTGAAAACATCAATTTTTTTTTTAAAAATTTTTTGCAAAGATTTCACAAAAAATCATAATTTTGCCTACTTTTTGCATAAAATTTAATTCGCGTAATTCTGTTTAATTTTGAAAAATCTATGTTTTTAGCGAAAATATGGTTTACGGAAAAAAATTTAAAATCCTAAAAAGTCAAAAAATGCAAAAAAATTATTTTGCGTTTTTTTAAAATTTTTTAATGTTCAATGCTTTTTAAAAATTTTATAAATATCAAAAAATTAAAATGGATTTTTTTATTTTTATTGGAATTTTTAAAAAAAATGAAAATATACGTTAAAACTTAAAAATATCGAAAATATATTTTTTGATATTTAACAAATTAGGTTTTTTTAAGTTTTTTAAAAACACAATTTTTTTATTTAAAAAAATATTTTAAAAAATTCCAAAAATGTTTTTTTTTGCCCACTTTTAGCTAAAATTTTTAAATGCAGCAGTAATTCTGATTTAAATGTTTAAAAAACTTTTATTTTGCGAAAATATGTGTTTTTTTGGAAAAAAATTCCAAAACGCTCTATTTTTATTTTTTAATATATTTTGGAAAGTATTACAAAAAAAATTTTGTTTTTTATTTTAGATAAAAAATTTAATTCGTTAACTGAAATTGAAAATCTATGTTTTTTAGGGGAAAAATAGGGTTTTTAAAGAAAAGATTTTAAAATTTTTAAATTCAAATATCAAAAAAATTCATTTTGCCTTTTTTTTCAAGTTTTTTATTTAATGTTTTTTAAAAAAAAATTCAAAAATTTCGAAAAAATATGTTTTTCATTTTAGTTTTTTTAAAATTTTTTTAAAATAAATATTTGAAAATAAAAAATTTATATTTTTGGCCTATTTAACTTTAAATTTTTCAAAGGAATTTTTTTAAAAAATCAAATTTTTTTATTTTTAAAAAAATAATTTTAAGCATTTTCAAAAAAAAAATATAAATTTTGCACTTTTTTGATAAAATTTCATGCACAAAATTTGAAATTTGAAAAATTTGAAATTTTTCAAATATGTGGTTTTTAAAAATTTTTAAAATTACTAAAACTCCAAAATCAATAAAATATAATTTTGCCTTTTTTCAAGGTATTTTGCTCAATTTTTTAAAATCTTTTTTCCCCCAAAATTTAATAGGATTTTTTAGATTTTTTTTCGGATATTTTTTTAAAAATTTTTAAAAAATTACTTAATTTAAATAATAAAAAATATTTTTTTTGGGTTTTTCAAGGGATTAATTTTCAAAGTTTTTTAAAAAAACAGAATTTTTTAATTTAAAAATTTTT
>NW_026505113.1:0-30000 GCF_026875155.1 Cherax quadricarinatus
TACAAGATATATACCAGTACATGTACAAGGTAAACAAGTACATGTACAAGGGTAACCAAGCACACAGTACAAGGTATACAAGCACATGTCCACGGTTACAAATACATGTACAAGGTAGACAATACATGTACAAGGTATACACGTACATTACAGGCTATACAAGCAACATGTACAAGGTATACAAGTACATGTACAAGGTATACAAGTACATACAAGGTATATCAATACAGTAACACGGTATACAAGTTCATTGTATAAGGTATACAATACATGTACACGGTATACAAGTACATGTACATGCTTCCAGGCATAGTTCTAGCTGCTTCAGCTTCATATTATGTTCCAAAAGGGAAATCATATCAAACAAAAATGATCCTAAATGGATGAACAATAGATTAAAATATCAGATATGGTGTCAAAAGAGGAGGCATATAGAAGGCAAATCAAAAAGGAGAGGGGCAATTAAGAAAATCGATATATTCAGTTAAAGAGAGAAATAAAAAAGGAATTAGAAAAGCAAGAAAGAGATTATGAGGGTATAAATGGCAAGAGAATCGAAGACTAACCCAAAAGGATTCTTTCAGGTATACAGAATAAGATCAGGAAGACAGATAGGCCCACTCCAAAAGTTCCTCGGGTCCAGCTCACTGACAGTGATAAGGAAAGTGTGTAGAATTTTTATTCTTACCATTTTTTAAACACATACTTCCTCTCAGTTTTACACAGAGGATACCAGTGGATATTCCAGTAATGCGAAACATTATGTAGACCAGGAAACAAATAAACGTGCCCTATTAGGGTCAAGCAAGCTGGACTGGTCCTTAGGCAAATAGATAAATTAAAACCTAACAAAATCCCCAGGCCCTGATGAACTGTATGCGCAAGGGTTCTAAAGGAATGTAAAAGAAGGGAGCTTAGCACACCTTTTGCGGCTAAATCTTTTTCAACATATCACTACAAACTAGGCCTGGTGCCCCAGATAAGGAAAATGGCAAATGTGAATACTATTTTCAAAACAGTGACAGGTCCTTTAGCTTCCGAACTATAGACCAATAAAACCTACCTCCATAGTGGGAAAATTTTATGGAATCAATATTCCGAGGCAGGTCCCGTAGCCGCACCTGAAAACATAAACAATTTAATGCAACGAATCTCAGCATGGTTTACAAAGGGACGTTCCTGCCTTACTAAATTTAATAACTTTTTTCACTACGGTATTTGAGGAGGAAGATTCATGGTAACGAATATGATATTGTGTATATATGACTGCAGTAAGGCTTTTGACAGTCCCGCACATCAGAGACTATTGAGGAAAATTAAAGCACAAGGAATAGGAGGAGAAATTTTTCCTGGATAGAGGCATGGTTTCAAAAAGAGGCAGCAGAGAGTTTGCATAATTGGGGAGAAGATCAGAAGTGGGAACGCACGAGCGGTGTTCCACAGGGGTCAGTGTTGGGTGCCCCCCTGCTGGTTCTCAATACTAACATAAACGACATAGTGATGGCATAAGAGCGACATCGCAAGTTAGCCGATGACCTAACCAAAATAGGCCGTCGAAATTCAATATCTGAGACAAGGCCCACTAGACGGACGAGCACCTCCAAGGAAGAATTTGAATCGACTGATGCGTGGGTCGGCGAATGGGCAGATGCAGTTAATATAGACAAATGCAAATTCTAAATGTTGGACAGGAACAATAACCAGGCCACATATAAACTAAATAATGTAGATCTTAATATTACGGAGCTAACCAGTTTGCGGTACGGATTGACGAACAAGATTTAGGAGTCAGGTTAGCATAATCGTGAAACCAAAGACAACAGTGGGTCATAAGTGTTTCAGCAATAAAGCTAATAGAATCCTGGCTTCATATCAAGAAGCATAAATAATAGGATCCTCAGGTTGTCTTCAACGACATACATCCTTGGTTTAGGCTCATTTAGATTATGCTTGCACAGTTTTGGTCACCGGTATTACAGAATGGATATAAATTCTCTGGAAAAAGTCAAAGGAGATGACAAAGATGAATCCCAATGTATCAGAAACCTTCCCCTATGAGATAGACTAGGCCCTGAAACTACTCTCTAGAAAGACGTAGAATTAGGGGGGGATATGATTGAGGGTTTATAATGGAAGACAGGGAAATAAATAAAGGGGATGTAAATAGTGTGCTGAAAATATCCTAGCCTAGACAGGACTCGCAGCAAAGTGGTTTTAATGGAAAAGTCAGATTCAGGAGGGCTATAGGAAAGTACTGGGTTTGGTAATAGAGGTGTGGGATGGTGGAACAAACTCCCCAAGTACCGTTATAGAGGCCAGAACGTTTGTGTAGTTCTAGCATTTAAAAATAGGTTGGATAAATACATGATAATGTGGGTGGGTGTGCGATTGACCTGATAGCTGGTGCCTAAAACAAGGTCGGTTGCCGTGTTCCTCCCTAAGTCAATGAGACCTGAACCTGACTAGGTTGAGTGCATTGGCTAAGCCGGTATGGGGACTTGGACCTGCCCTCGATGGGCCAGTGGCCTTTCTGCCGTGTTCCTCTTCATGTCGTTTCTTATGTTCTTATGTGTTTTCTTATTTATTGATTACAAGTACTTGTACAAGGTATACATTAACATGTACAAGGTATACAATACAAGTGTAGCAAGTATACAATTACATGTACAAGGTATTGCAAGTACATGTAGCAAGGTAAACAAGTACATGTACAAGGTATACAAGTGACATGTACAAGGTATACAAGTACATGTACAAATATACAAGTACATTACAGGATAATACAAGTACCCATTGGGTACACAGGTAAATACCAAGCCACATGTACAGGTATACAGTACAATGTACACGGTATACAAGTACATGTACAAGGTATACGAAGTACATGTACGAGGTGATACAAGTACATTTACAAGTATACAACTACATGTACAATGTATACAAGTACATGTACAAGGTAAGAAGCACATGTATCAAGGTAACAAGTACATGTACAGAAGGTATACAATACATGTACAAGGTATACAAGAACATGTTACACGGTATACTAGTACATGTACAAGGACTACAACCTACCCAAGTACACTGTAATACAAGTACATGTAGAAGGTATACAACTCATGTACACGGTATACAAGGTACATGTAGAAGGTATACAACACATGTACAAGTATACAAGTTACATGTACAACGGTATTGACAATGTACATGTAACAAGGTATATAAGTACATGTACAAGGTAATACAAGCACGAGCTACATACTACATGTACAAGATACAAGTACATGTACCAGGTTATACAATACATGTACCAGGTATACAAGTCACATGTACACAGGTATACAAGTACAAAGTACAAGGTAATACAAGTACATGTACAAGGTATACCCACTACAGGTACAAGTATACACAGTACATGTACAAGGTATACACTACATGAACAACGGTATACAAGAACATGTACCAGCGTCAATACAGCAGTACAAGTACAAAGGTATACAAGTACATGACAAGGTATACATGGTACATGTACAAGGTATACAAGTACATGTACAAGGTATACAACTACAGTTACCAAGGTATACAAGTAATGTACACGTAATACACTACATGTACACGTAAACAAGTACATGTACAAGGTATACCCGTACATGTACAAGGTAAACAAGTACATGTACAAGGTATACAAGTACATGTACAAGGTATACAACTACATGTACAAGGTATACAAGTACATGTACAAGGTATACAACTACATGTACAAGGTATACAGACCCTAACTGACATCAGTGTCATACTACTATATAGAAAGCCGTTTGTTATGCTGAGCATTTCCCGCAAATTGGTCAGTGTCCCAGGATGCGACCCACACCTGTCCACTAGCACCCAGGTACCCATTTTATTGTTGGTTGAACATAAACAACAAGTGTAAAGAAACACGCCCAATGTTTCTACCCTGGCTGGGAATCGAACCCAGACCCTAGCCTTGTGAAGCGAGAGCTTTAGCCACCAGGCCACCAGAGCCCTAAGATTTGAGTTAAACATGTTCTTGCGCTCTAAGATTGGAATTAGAGTATCCAGAAACCCTTTAATTTAGCCAAACATATCAGAGAACTCTAAGATTTAAGTTAAACATGGCAAAACACTCTGAGATGCTCGCCCAGCAAGACCCAACTCTCCAAGAACTGAGTCAAACATATCCAAACACCTATTTTAGATTGTAAATGAATGGTTCAAAGAACCGACATGTTCAATTAGACACATGTGCAACTCTTGGGTATCTTTATTGAGGAAACGTTCGCCACACAGTGGCTTCATCAGTCCATACAAAGGATAACTTGAAGGACAGGAGTAGAATGAGGTAATCATCTCTCAGCCTTGAGTCGATGTGGTCAGTCCATCAATCTTGAATAGGTATTCTATTCAAGATTGATGGACTGACCACATCGACTCAAGGTTGAGGGACTGATTACCTCATTCTCCTCCTGTTCTTCAAGTTTATCCTTTGTATGGACTGGTGAAGCAACTGTGTGGCGAAACGTTTCCTCATTAAAGATACCCAAGAGTTGCACATGTGTCTAATTTAACAACACCTATTTTAGATACTGGTTTTTCGCTGAAATGGCTGTTTTAAAAGGTACCTTATATCCATTCGACGGGGGAGGGGGGAACAATATCTAGGCCTTAACACGGTTGCCTTTACAGTCATGTTCATATGTGCAAAGTGTACTTAGGCTATATATGATCTGGCTACTTTCCACACACACGACACTGACGATACAGTAATCCATTAAGAAATCAAATTGGTCATACTGTTTGCTTTAAGTCCAGCTTGCTGGAGCTGAGGCATAGTGTGGCTGTCTGTGGTGGAATTTATTCCACCGAGTTCTAGGATTTTCCAAGTGTGTATTATCATGTTATCTTTCTCGCCTACATTCCAGGGAATACAAGTTAAGAAACCCTCAACCGTTGCCAGTAATTTAGGCGCTATATCGTAGTTATGTGTCCAGTGAAGGTTCTCTGTACACTCTCCAGGTAGACAATTTCCCCAGCCTTGCAAGGCGCCGTTAGTGTACAGCAGTATTCCAGCCTAGAGAGAACAAGCAATTTGAAGAGAATCATCATGGGCTTGGCATCCCTAGTTTTGAAGGTTCTCATTATTGATTCTGTCTTCAGTTCTTATATCTCTCCTCTGGCTCAGATTTATCAAGATTGAGGACTGAATACCTCAGATTATCTCTATACTTCTGCCTCTGTCTCTACAATTCATTTTCAGTCATGGAACGAGAAAGGCACTGGTTTGGTAACAGTCATGGAATACAATACAATACAATACCCAAGTGTTACCTGCGTAACACTTGGGTATCTCTTTCATGAACCAGCTTCGCCGACCAGTGGCTTTATTAAATCATTTCAAAGGCTATTCGAAGGTGCTGAAATCAAAAACAGTTGAAGACGAGGTAATCAGTCCCTCAGACTAGATGGTGCTCACCACTGTAGTTTTGACGAACTGAGGGTAGGAAGATGGTAGCTAATTCAGGGGTAAGGACGAGGAGCAGCAGCAGAAAAACATCATCACTGTGGGTGGGACCCACTACTGGAAGGTCGTAACCAAGAACTGGGTCACAGCGTAACAAACAGGTTGAAGGAGACACACTCTTCAAATATCTCCCGGTGTTATCTAGGCTGAGGGACTGATTACTTCGTCTTCTACTGTCTCAGAGTCTCAACATCTACAAATAACCTCTTAAATAAATTGATAAAGACACTGTGTTAGTCAAAACCTGTACAGCCCTCACCGTGCTGCCCCCACCTGTACTCCCAGTCACCTTTTCCTGCCCTCACCTGTGCTGCCCCCACCTGTACTGCAGTCACCTGTCCTCCCCTCACCTGTGCTGTCCTCACCTGTGCTACCCCTTACAAGTTCTGCCCCCCCCCCTGTGCTGCCCTCACCTGTACTGTCCCACCTGTGCTGCCCTCACCTGTCTGCCCTCCCCTGTGCTTGCCCTCACCCTGTACTCCCCCACCGGTACTGCCCCACCTGTACTGCTTTTTCAAATGTGCTGCCATCACCTAAACTGCGTCATCTGTGCTTCCCTTACTGTGTTGCCCTCACGTGTCCTGTCCTAAATTATCCTGCCCTCGCCTGTCCTGCCCTCACCTTTTACTGCCCTCACCTGAGATGCCCTCATTTGTGCTTCCATTCACCTGTCTGCCAACACCTGTCCTGCCGTAAACCTGTCCTTCCTTACCGGTGCTGCCCTCACCTGTGCTGCCATAACCAATGCTGCCTCACCTGTGCTGCCCTCACCTCTACTGCCCTAACCTGTGCTGCCATAACCAATGCTGCCTCACTTGTGCTGCCCTCACCTGTGCTGCCATCATTTGTGATGCTCTCACCTCTGTTACCCTCACCTTTTGCTGCCCTTGCCTATGTTGACTCACCTGTTGTTACAAAAAACGCAATATCTAATAATGATAGAGATCTCCAGGTAATACTAGAAGGTACTGCCCTTCTAGCATCCAGCCTGTTACTGGGTTTTCGTAACAAGTAGTCAGTATCCTGGTCCAATTATCCATTAGAATTTAGTAAGATTCAGTAGTGCTTCAGGATTACAACTGGTAGACTACTAACTAGAGAAATTAAAATTTAATAAATTTATTAATAATAAAGATGTCTAGGCGTATATTATCAAATTAAATTAAATTAATCAATGTAAACTAATTAATAATAATCACTTCTCTGGTGTACAGTAGTATTTTTTTTTTTATTTTTATTTAAAACAACACAATACATTAAATAGATAAAAGAACACAGTATCAGTTCTTTCTCAAAATTATAAATCTCATTGTCTAAATGAACACAGACGATTAACGTTGTGTTGTCACACCTGTCCCTCATCCCATATACATTACATCCAATGTAACTATGTTAAGTAAGATTACACAAGATAACATAACAATATTCATCATTATTATTATAACCAAGGAAAACCCAAACCTACAATCTGCATTATTTTTCCACTTTGTTATTTATATATTATTAATGCACATAATCTTCAAACCCTCCTTTACAATACTCATTATTGCCAGTGCCGACACAGCTGACACTTCTACCCCCCTCTTTTATTGCCAGTGCCGACACAGCTACTTCTACCCCCCCTATTATTGCCATGCCGACACAGCTGACACTTCTACCCCCCCCTCATTATTGCCATGCCGACCAGCTGACACTTCTACCCCCTCATTATTGCCAGTGCCGACAGCTGACACTTCTACCCCCCCTCATTATTGCCAGTGCCGAACACAGCGACACTTCTACCCCCCCTCATTTTTGCCAGTGCCAAACACAGCTGACACTTCTACCCCCCCCCTCATTATTGCCAGTGCCGACACAGCTGACACTTCTACCCCCCCTCATTATTGCCAGTGCCGACACAGCTGACACTTCTACCCCCCCTCATTATTGCCAGTGCCGACACAGCTGACACTTCTACCCCCCCCCCTCATTATTGCCAGTGCCGACACAGCTGACACTTCTACCCCCCCCTCATTATTGCCAGTGCCGACACAGCTGACATTCTACCCCCCCCTCATTATTGCCAGTGCCGAAAACAGCTGACACTTCTACCCCCCTCATTATTGCCAGTGCCGACCAGTGACACTTCTACCCCCCCCTCATTATTGCCAGTGCCGACACAGCTGACACTTTTTACCCCCCTCATTATTGCCAGTGCCGACACAGCTGACACTTCTAACCCCCCTCATTATTGCCAGTGCCGACACAGCTGACACTTCTACCCCCCCCCTCATTATTGCCAGTGCCGCCCACAGCTGACACTTCTACCCCCCCCCTCATTATTGCCAGTGCCCGACACAGCTGACACTTCTACCCCCCCTCATTATTGCCAGTGCCGACACAGCGACACTTCTACCCCCCCCTCATTATTGCCAGTGCCGACACAGCTGACACTTCACCCCCCTCATTATTGCCAGTCCCGCCGACACAGCTGACACTTCTACCCCCCCTCATTATTGCCAGTGCCGACACAGCTGACACTTCTACCCCCCCTCATTATTGCCAGTCCCGACACAGCTGCACTTCTACCCCCCCTCATTATTGCCAGTGCCGACACAGCTGACACTTCTACCCCCCCCTCATTATTGCCAGTGCCGACACAGCTGACACTTCTACCCCCCCCTCATTATTGCCAGTGCCGCACCAGCTGACACTTCTACCCCCCCCCCCTCATTATTGCCAGTGCCGAACACAGCTGACACTTCTACCCCCCCTCATTTTTGGGCCAGTGCCGACACGCTGACACTTCAAACCCCCCCTCATTATTGCCAGTGCCGACCACAGCTGACACTTCAAACCCCCCATCATTATTGCCAGTGCCGACACAGCTGACCTTCTACCCCCCCCCCTCATTATTGCCAGTGCCGACACAGCTGACACTTCTACCCCCCCCTCTTATTGCCAGTGCCGACACAGCTGACACTCTACCCCCCCCCTCATTATTGCCAGTGCCGACACAGCTGACACTTCTACCCCCCTCATTAATTGCCAGTGCCGACACAGCTGACACTTCTACCCCCCCTCATTATTTGCCAGTGCCGACACAGCTGACACTTCTACCCCCCCCTCATTATTGCCAGTCCGACACAGCGACACTCTAACCCCCCCCCTCATTATTGCCAGTGCCGACACAGCTGACACTTCTACCCCCCCTCATTATTGCCAGTGCCGACCAGCTGACACTTCTACCCCCCCTCATTATTGCCAGTTGCCGACACAGCTGACACTTTTTCCCCCCCTCATTTTTGCCAGTGCCGACACAGCTGACACTTCTACCCCCCCCTCATTATTGCCAGTGCCGACACAGCTGACACTTCTACCCCCCCCCTCATTATGCCCAGTGCCGACACAGCTGACACTTCTACCCCCCCTCATTTTGCCAGTGCCGACACAGCTGACACTTCTACCCCCCCTCTTTATTGCCAGTGCCGACACAGCTGACACTTCTACCCCCCCCTCATTATTGCCGTGCCGAACAGCTGACACCTTCTACCCCCCCCTCATTATTGCCAGTGCCGACACAGCTGACACTTCTACCCCCCCCCCCATTATTGCCAGTGCCGACACGCTGACACTTCTACCCCCCCCTCATTTTGCCATGCCGACACAGCTGACACTTCTACCCCCCCCCTCATTATTGCCAGTGCCGACACAGTACACTTCTACCCCCCCCCCTCATTTTTTGGGCCAGTGCCGACACAGCTGACACTTCTACCCCCCCCTCATTATTGCCAGTGCCGAACAGCTGCCCACTTCTACCCCCCCCCTCATTTTTGGGCCAGTGCCGACACAGCTACACTTCTACCCCCCCTCATTATTGCCAGTGCCGACACAGCTGACACTTCTACCCCCCCCTCATTATTCCCAGTCCCGACACAGCTGACACTTCTACCCCCCCTCATTATTGCCAGTGCCGACACAGCTGACACTTCTACCCCCCCCCCCTCATTTTTTGCCAGTGCCGACACAGCTGACACTTCTACCCCCCCCCGTATATACAGTCCCCATTCTAAAATAACATACATAATTCCCTAATGAATGGCCATTGAAACAATTTCTACAAAAATTTAACCCAACCCAGCAGACTTCCAAACAAAACAGTCAGGGTCATTATAAGACTGTAGAACGAGTCCTGCAATCATATATGTATACATTACGCATGCATATACACATACGTGTATGTGCATTTATTCTTTAAAAACAAACTAAATCATACATAGAAAATAATCGCAAAATGACTTGTCTGCAAATAAACTAAATATTACAATCTATGACAGAACTATACCAAAGACATTGGTTCCCCCAAACACCCTACACATACACAAAGTTAATGTTACTGATTAACACTCAATATATAATAGGACCTTCCATACAAAATAAGGGTATATATAAACCCAATCAAATACTTATATATTTTCGTACATAGTGCATAATGTACATATTCAATACAATAAAAAAAAAGAGGTGTATGACAAGGCTGAATCTATCTTCAGATTAAAAATATATAAGACATAACCTCACATTATACATATAAATATAAACCTCCTATATAATGATTCTTATAACAATAAGGGAAAAAACCGAAAATCACATACAACTTTTGACTCTATGATTTTACAAAAATTCATAAGGTCTACATACCCCGGAGCCCCCAACGGCTCCCTACAATAAACTTTACCCACATCAACCACCGTGCAAACCAATCAACCATACCTCACCAGGTTTTCCAATCACACCAAGAGGGCGCACCATGAAGAGACCAACCCCTTGCCTCTCACCCCATACTCAAACGGAGTAACGTTCAACAGTAAGTTCACGATATCCCTCCGGAAAACTAATTACCCACCTTCCCCCATATAATTGTTTGTTCCTACATCTGTCCCTATAAAAACTCGCCGCCAACGCTTTTATCCTAAGTTCCCCTCCACCTCCCTCATCCCCCAAGAAACATACAAGTAATCAACTATTACAAAATCTGATAGCCCCTTCCCACCTCTTTGGGTTACCCCTCCCATATCTAACATTAAAGCCCTAAGGGGTGATATCTTCCCCCCCCCCAATAAAAAGAAAACCCTCTTCAACCCCAATCTTACCACCTCCAATGCAGAACAAAAAAAATTACACATGAAAAGCCGTTTCAACTTCCCCACAAAAAGCGCATGACGCCTCTTTCACAGAACCCATTCGTCCCTTACACCTC
Source organism: Cherax quadricarinatus (assembly GCF_026875155.1). Classification (NCBI taxonomy): domain Eukaryota; kingdom Metazoa; phylum Arthropoda; class Malacostraca; order Decapoda; family Parastacidae; genus Cherax; species Cherax quadricarinatus. Next base: position 10,779 of record NW_026505113.1, read on the forward strand.
TTTCGAATGCTAACGTCCCCATAAGAAATCTATATAAATAATTCCCTCGCTCTTGCCGGTATTCTTAATTTACTAAATTCCCCCCATTCACTCTCCAATCATATGTGGGAACACTGCCATCCCTTGCATTAATCCCGACGACGACCCACACCCACTAACCCGTTTTACCTTGAGTTTTTTTTAAAATTGCTACCTTTAACATAAACCGCAACATGTCTTCACCCCTCACTAAGTCCCTGCCCCCACCATTTGCGGATATCCCCCATCACTCCTCCCCCACCCGAAGACCCCTTTCCCCCGCTGCCCGAATATTAAACCCCTGCTTCACATATAGCGCCTTCACCCTAGACCCTAATGCAATCAATCCCAGTCCTCCCTGCCTTACCGCAGTCATTACTACATCTTTGCCCAACCACGCCCTCCCATAGCCCCACACATACCTTAAGACCCTTCTTTGCATTTCCATAATATCCTGACTTTGTAATGGGTAAATTTCCGCCACTCCCCACACCTTACTATAAATCAGCGTATTTACCACCCACAACCCTTTGTGCAAGGTTACATCCCCGGCCCTTAGACTCCTCAGCCTACTCAAAGCTCTGTCCATTACCATTTCTGAATTACCCTCCTCTCTCCTGGCATCTGCCAAAAACAAAATCCCACAAATCTTTAGCCTATCTACAGTTATCCACCAAACTCCTCCCCCAAGGTCCCTCCTACCCAAGTACCTACCTCCAACAACCGTGATTTCTGCTTATTAATCTCATCCCAGTAGCATTCCCAAAAATCTCAATTACCCTTCCCACTTTACTTAAATCTTCATCTCATTAAAGTAAAACGTTGTATCATCTACATAACCAACAAATATTCCCACAATATCCTCCACTCTCCCCCAACTTCCCATCCCACCATCAACCAGAACATAGAAAGGATTTTTGCATACATGCAAAGAGTATTTGGGAGAGTGGACCCCCCCTGCCTTAAACCCCTTCCCATGCTTTCTGAACTACCCAACCTCCCATTTACCTGTCTCTCAATTGATGCATTCTCATACAAAGTCCTCACCCATCCAACCACCCTCCCTCCAAACCCCTTCTCACCTACTCTCAATCAAAAATTCCCTATTTCCCCATAATCATAAGCTTTCTCCCAATCCAGACCCAGAATACCTCCCTTATTACTAACTACCCTCAAGGAAACCGAATACGACCATGACCTATCCGCATACTCCTCCCCGGGGTACCAAACTGTCCCCATGTAATCACCGACCCCCTGACCTTCTTCAGTCTATTTTACCCAAAAATTTTTGCATAAACCTTGTAATCAGCGACATCAAAGATATTGCACGGTAAGCACTCAACTCTCTACCCCCCCCCTTCTTGGGACCAAAACTATGACACCCGTACTTTGCGATATGCCCAACTTCCCACTAGTTAACAAAATGGTCCAATAGCCTAACAAAACACTGCCTAATACACCCCCCAATGTGCCCTTTTTAAAAATCATTTGGTATACCGTCTATCCCGTGTGTTTTCCCGGTACTCATCCCGAAACTGCTCTTCCACCTCAACCTCACTTATACCAACCTCCCAACCCCCCTCTACCTGCCCCACTTAAAATGCTATGGAACCCCCCTTCAAAAATACCCTCCCAGGAACCCCCTCCCTCAACTCCATTTCCCCTCTAAACCAACTAATCAGCATAGAGACTCATACTTTCCGTATGGATAGACTCGACCCACTGGATACCCTCCCACCCCAGGGGTTGTCTCCAATTGTAGAATGGTGGTTACACTCTGTCGGTCCCGAAATTTACGTAAAACATACCCAGACGGCTTTCACACCCAAAAAAACATCCTCTAACCCCGCCCTAACCCTAATTGCATCAAACCTATCATTGTGTAATTCAGCTATTCTACCCGCAGTCTGTCCATATCATCCCTCCTACCCCCTCCCCCAACATAACAATCTTGCAACTGTCCCTCCAGATAATTTTGCAACCCAAAACACCCACCTCGCCTCCTCTCGTCCCTAGCCTTAAAAAAAATTCGCTATTCCAGGTTTTTTCCTGCATTTCCCACCAATCTAACGATCTATCTCCCGTTCCTCCTCCCAAAAAGGCAACCCCCAATCACTGAAAAAAGGTCCCTCCCCCCTCCTCCTTAAGAAGCCTTACATTTAATTTCCATACCCAGAATAAATACGCACCACTCCATCCCACATCAAATCTGCTATTACCGCTCTGTGATCAGAAAACCCCACATCGAAGGTTTGCACCCTCACAAAATCTATACCCTGCTTAATATAAATTCTGTCTAATCGCGCTTCATATCCCCTACGGGCGACGTATTGCTCCACTAGGGAACCCCCTCCCCACCACATCAACAACCCCAATATCTCGCAATACATCCCACAGCACACTCAGCACACAACCCGCCCCTCTCGGTTTCGACTCTACCACTCCTAATCAACCCAATTCCAATCACCTCCTATTACTGTTACAGCAGGCAAACCTCTCAAGGGGATACAGCAATACCTCTCTGACAAAATCACTTTTACCCTGATATTACTATTGCTGGCATGTTTAAAATCCCACGAAAATAACTCGACTCTCACCCCAGACGCCTTTCCCCCCTCACGATCCTCCCCCCCCCTCTTCCCAACCAATGACACGCAAGGGCTGGTCTCCTTTACCGCAACTGCTACCCCACCTTTCAATTGCAAACCACTGGTTACATACATCCGATATCCTTTCACCCTCAACACACTACCAGCCCTGTGATTATGCTCTTGCAAAAAGCATATGTCAACATCCAAACCTCCTTAAAAACCACTCCAACCAACTTTCTTTACCTCAGTCTTAAGTCCATTAAAATTAAGCGTGACACATCTGAAAATTACAGAAGGGCGGGTTTCCCTATGCCTCGGATTTACCCACCCGCACTTTTCATATTACTGTTCCTTTGCCACTCGAGTTTTCCTGTGCATCACCTCCCCCCCTCCCTTTCCCAATTTGCAACTCAGGCACACCTCTACCACTATGTGTCCTCGGCCCACAACCGCTGCCCATGACTTCTTCCCCGCCTTGCCCCGGGGTAATGAAACCTCATTATCTCTGATGCCGCAGTTCGTTTCCTAGAACTCACAAATTACACACCCTATCACCCTCAGACAAATCCTCCTGGTGTACCTCCACAGCCACCACATGCTCCCGCCCAATCTTACTCAAGTCTTCCTCAACAATTTGTTGTCCCTCCAAAGTTCCGCCCTTTACATGAACTGAGGACACCTTTTGCACAGGGTTCCTCCTCATCCAAAAAATCCTTGATCACATCTGCCAATAACCCCATCCTGGGTTGAAGCTCCTGGGCGAAAGTCTCCTCAGATGGGCACCTTCAACTCCCCCGACGCCCCTGGGAGAGTGACACATGTCTCCGCCGCCGCCACCTCCCGTCGACCTCTTCGGCTCCAGAGGTCATTCCTCCGGCCTCCCGAGGCATCAGAGCCAGGCACCAAATTACACGACCGTTTAATCACAATTGGGGTGTCGGAATTCGAGAAGCCCGCCTCCTAGGACACTGGGCTGCCATGTGCTCATAAGATGCTACATAGACACATGTTTTCCGTTGCCCGCCCTAGTACACATAAACCTGTGTTCTACAACCGATCATCGTAACATAGGATGGTATAGCCTTGTTAAAGTCATTTTAAGGGTGTAAGAACCTTCGGCATTCCTTCATATGGACCATCCTCCTCCACCCCCATTGTTGCAGAATGCACTGTCCCATAACTTCGAAAAAACTCCCGCAGGCCATAAGCCGTAGCCTCGAAAGGGGACATTCCGTACCTTTACCCATGTGAAGTACTTAGAAAACGTCATGTAACACAACATCACCATCATTGAATTCACACTCATTGCGTTGTTCCTGGTAATGCTCGACAATTCTTGTGTAGAAAACGACTCGTAAAATTTCACAAAGATTCTTGTTAAACCATTTAAGGGCGAGCCATACAATTCCTCGTTGGGAATACCATATGTATCCCTGATGATGTTAGGGAGAAGGAGTTCATCGTATCTCCACTTACGTACCACGAACCAGCTCTATGCAGATAGTATTCACTCTTCGTACTGTATGTTCCGCCATGTTGATATCCCAATGAGCAGCGCACGTCCTCACTACTCAATGGTTGTTGCTGAACTAAGGTACTCGCCTGAAGACAGCAGAGGGGTGCCGAGACACAACCGCACTCCACCGTGGTCAGGCAGCGGAATGAGTACAGTAGTATTGTGCTGGCGGCAAATATCACATCTTTATGGCTTATAAGTACCGTCTGGTACATTGTTAGAATTTGACAACAAATTTTCAATAACAATAATTTTTTTTGTATTGTGTAAGTGCCTAAGTAGTTTATTGTCGAAGAATCGTTAGACTTAACCAGTGACTACTAAAAATCCTCACAAAACTAACTTCTTGACTAACCCGGGAATCAGAACACTTTCTTGAACAATAAAAAGACTGATAAGCCGAACAGCAAAATAACAACAACAGCAAAAAAATCGGAACAAAAAAAAATAAATAACGACACTTAGTACGGAATCAGCAATCCCCACAAAAGTCACAAAACTCCCATACTACGAAACTAATTCAGCATAAGAAAACCCCGCCTTTTTAATACCAGATACCAGTACAAATTGGGCAAAGCACAGCTCGGACCCCGAGTTTTTCAAGTGCTATGAACACACAAACCTCAGTAAAAAACGCCGAAAATCCTAATCCTTGACATTTCTGTGAACAAGTTTAAAAAACCAACAAAAAGAAAGTGAAAAGACGATTTTAGCAAAACCGTAAGGAAAACCATCTTTTCGAAACCAAGCCAAAACAAAACAGAAAAAAACGGCGAGCAAAGGGAAGACTCTCACCCAGGTGAGGTTATCCCCCCCTGGCATGACCCCGTGGACTGCTGCTGCCACAACACAGGAAACCGGCAGGTAACGAGAACGAGGATAACTACAGTATTAACAATAAGCTTGAACTATGGCCAAAAAAAAAATTTTTAAAAGTTACTCCTCCAATATTATACTTTTTCAAATAAATTAAAAAGCATATATTTACAATTTAGCTTCGCAAAAAAAACAATATAAAAAATTAAATGAACGGTAAAAATTTTTAAATTTATATTAAAAGGGCCCCCTTTAGGGGGCGCAACCCTGGGCTGCCCTCACCTGGCCCCCACCCGTGCTCCCTCACCCGTTGCCCTTACCTGTGCGCCCTCACCCGTGTGCCCTCACCTTTCGCGGGGCCCCACCTGGCTGCCCCACCCCGGCAGCCCTACCCTTTCTCGCTTCCCCGTCTGCCCTCACCTTGGGGCCCTACCCGTGCTCCCCACCTGTGCTGTCCTCCCTTCTGTCCTCACCTGTGCGGGGCCCTATTGGCGCCCCACCTGGCTGCCCCTCACCTTGGGTGCCTCACCCTTTTTGCCCTCACCTGGCTGCCCCCCCCCTGTGCTGCCCTCCCTGGTGCCCTCACCCTGTCCCCTCACCTGTGCTACCCCCCCGTCCTGCCCCCCGGCCCTCCCTCCCCCACCTGCCCTCACCTTTACTGCCTTTTATGTGCTGCCCCCCCTGTGTTGCCTCCCTATGTTGTCCCACCCTTCTCCTTTACCTCGCTGCCCTCCTCTGCTGCCCTCACCTGTGGGTGCCCTCGCCGTGCGTCCTCCCTGTGCTGCCCTCATCTGTGCTGCCCCCTCTGCTGCCCCACCTTTGGTTTACCCCATCTGTGCTGCCCTCACTTGTGTTTCCTCACCCCGCTTCCTCACATGTCCTGCCCTCACCTGTGCTGCCTACCTGTGCCCCTCACCCGTGCTGCCCTCACATTGGAGCTCACCGCCCGCCCTCACCTTTTGGCCCTCACGTACTGCCCCACCGTGCTGCCCTCCATGGCGCCCCCCCACCTTGCGCCTACCTATCTGTCCTCCCTGTGCCCTCACCCCTGCTCCCCCCACCTCGCTGCCCTCACCTGTGCTGCCCTCACCCGTGCTGCCCTCGCCATGCTGCCCTCACCTGTGCTGCCCCTTTGGCCTCCTGTGTTGCTCCAATCTGTCTGTCCTCACTTGTGTTTTTCCCACTCTGCGTCCTCCCTGTGCTTTCCCTAACCCATTGTCCTCACCTGTGCGCCCTCACCCGTCTGACTCACCGCCCTGCCCTCACCCCTTTGCGCCCTCATCTGTACGTCCTCACCCTTTCTCCCCCACATCGCTGCCTCGTCAGTCTGCCCCCACCAGTGCTGCCTTCACCGTACATCCTTCCGTGTGATGCCCTCACCTTGCTGCCCTCACCGTCTGCAGCAACATGGCTCCCAATCTGTGGGGCCCCCCACAGGCGCCCTCGTCGTCTTCCCCCCGCCCGTCTGCCCCAAGTGCCCTTTTCCTGTGCTGCCCCCCTGTTTTTACCCCATTTGTGCGTCCCTCGTGCTCCCCACCTGTGCTGCCCCCCACGTGTCTTCCTCTCTGTCTGCCCCACCGTTGCCCTCAGCTGTGCTGGGGCCCCCACAAGTGCTTTCCCCACCTTTTCTGCCCCCAAACCCGTGTTTTCCCTCATTGGCTGTCTTTACCTTTGCTGCCCTCACCCGTGCTGTCCTCTTTTGTGCTGCCCTCACTTGCTGCCCACCTGGCTGCCCTCAAAATGGTTGCCCTCACTTTGCTGTTTTCCCCCCTTTTGCCCTCACCTATGCGCCCCCACCTGTCTGCATACCCCTGCCCTCACCCTTTCGCCCTCCCTGTGGGGTGCCAACCGTGTTGCCCCCACCGTATGCCTAAACCGGCTTCCCCTCACCTATGCTGGAGTGTTTCCCTCAACGCGGGCCCCACCGTGGGCCTCACCGTGCTGCCTCACCTGTGCAGCCCTCACTTTTGCTGCCTTCACCTTGTTGCCCCCAACCTGCACTGCCCCACCGTGCTGACCTCACCTGTGCTGCCCTCACCCGGCGCCCCACCTTTCTGCCCCCCGGCTTTCCCCCCACCTTGCTCCCTCACCTTGCTCCCTCACCTGCGCTGCCCCCACGGGTGCGCCTAACCTATGCTGCCCACCTGTGTTTTCTCACCGTGCTGCCCTACCCGTGCTGCTTTTAAAGAGCGCCCTCACCGGGCCATCACCTTTCGCCCTCCCTGTGTGCCCTTTCCCTTTCTGCCTCACTGTGCGCCCCCACCGTGCTGCCCTAACCCTTTTTGAAACACGTGTGTGCCCTCACCTTGCTGTCCTCACCTTTCTGCCCTAACCCAAAGCTGAATCATCGTGCTGCCTTGTGCTGTCTCCCGTGCTACCCACCTGGCTGCCCCCACGTGTGCTGAGCCACCTGTCCTGCCTTCACTTTTCCTGCCCCTCCTGACTGGGCCCTCGTGTGTGCAGTCCGTGACGCCCCCCCCGCGCCCCACCTGTGCTGCCCCCCCGTGCTGTCCTCACCTGTGCTTCCTCACCTGTGCTGCCCTAACCTATGCTGCCTCACCCCCCGTGCCCCTCACCTGGCTGCCCTCACCTGTGCTTCCTCACCTGTGCTGTCCTCACCTGTGCTGTCCTCACCTGTGCTGTCCTCACCTGTGCTGTCCCACCTGGCTGCCCACGTGCTCCCCAAATTTTCTGCCTCCCTGTCCCCTCAACTTCTTGCCCTCTCTGACTGCCGCACGGTGTCCTTCATCACGGTACTGCCCTCACCCGGCTGCCCTCCTTACTTTCCTCACCTTGCTGCCCTCACGGGGCTGACTCACCTGCCTCTCCCCACCCCCTGCCCCATCTGATTGCCTCACGTTGCTGCGTCACGGTACGCCCTCACCTGTTTCTGCCCCACCTGTCTGCGTGAAAGTGCTGCCCCAATCTGTGGGCCTACTAGTGCGGGCCCCCACCGGTGGGGGGGGGGGGGGGGGGGGGGGGGGGGGCCCCCGGGGGGGGGGGGGGGGGGGGGGGGGGCTGTTTCCGGTCCCTCACCCTTTTGTGCCTCACCGGGTTGCCCTGTGCTCCCTCACCTTGCTGCCCCCCCCATTGCTGCCCTCACCTTGTTGCCCTAACCTTTCTGTCACCGGTGCCCCCCAATGTGCTGCCCTCACGACGCCCCCCACCTTTCCTTTGGCCCTCCCCTGTGCTGCCCTCCCTGTACGCACTCAAATGGTTTCCCTCACCTAGCCCCTCATTGCTGCCCTCACCCGTGCTGCCCCCACTGTGCTTTCCCCCACCGTACCGGTCTCACCTGCCTGGGATTTACCTTCGTGGGGCCCACCTGTGCTGCCCTATTTTTGCTGCCCCACAGTGCGCCCTACCTGTATTGCACTCACCTGTGCTGCCCTCCCTTTGCTGCCCCCACCTTGCTGTCCTCACCTGTGCTGCCCTCCCCCGTGCTGCCCCCCCCCCCTGCCGCCCCACCTGTCCCCCCCCACCCTGTTCTGCCTCCCTGTTCTGCCACAACTGTGCTGCAGCCACCCGCTTCCCCCACGTGCGCGCCCTCACAAGCACATCACCTTGGGGTGCCCCACTGTGCTGCCCTCACCCCTGCTGCCCTCACCAGTGTGCCCCACCAGTACTGCTCTCCTTGGCTCCCCTACCTGTGCTGGGCCCACCTGTTTTTGCCCTCAACCCAACCCCGCCCTCACCTTTGCCCTCACTGTGAGCCCTCACCTGTGCCCCTCACCTGTGCTGCTCTCACCCGTGCGCCCCCCATTTTCTGCTCTCACCGCTGTCCCTCACCCGTGCCGCTCCCACCTGGCTGTCCTTACATGTGCGCTCTCATCGTTGCCCCCACAGTGCTGCTCTCACCTGCGCCCCCCACCGTGCTGCTCCACTTGGCTGCCCCCCCTGTGCTGCCCTTTACTTCGCCCCTCCCTGTGCTGCTCTCACCGTTTCTGCCCCCCACCCCCGGCTACCCCCCCCGTCGCCCTCAATGGCGCTTCACCTTGCTGCCCCACCTTCCCTCTCCGTGCTGTCCACTGGCGCTCTCTCTGTGTGCCTCCATTCTCTCTCCTTCTGCTGCCCTCACCGTGCTGCCCTCACTTTTTCTGCACTTCCCCTTTTTTCCCGGCCCCCCCCTCCCCTCCCTCACCTGTTTCCTCCCCACCTCCCCTCCCCACGTTCCCCGCCCTCATTTTTGCTCCCCACCTCTGAACTCCCTGTCCCCCCTCATTATCCCCCTCACCTTCCCCGCCCTCACCAGACTGCTCTCCCCCCAGTCTTCCCCCCCCTGTTCGTCCTCACCTGGGTTTCCCCCCACCGGGGCTTTCCTCACCGGCGGCCCTCACCCGTGCGCCCCTCCCTTTCTGTTTCACCTGCCTGCCCTCACCATACTGCTCTCCCTTTCTTTTCCCCCCCGTGCGTCCTCATCGGCTGCCCTCACAAGGGTTGCCCTCACCTGTCCTACCCCCCCTGTTTCCCCCCTCACCTGTGCCGTATCACCCGTTCGCCCCCACCTGTCCTACAATCACCCCTGCGCCCTCACTGTTGGGGCCCTTTACCGGCGGCCCCCCCTGTGTGTCCCACCTTGTGTCACACCTGTGCGCCTCACCTGTGGGTTCCCTCCCCTTTTGCTTCACCTGTTTGCCCTCACCTGTGCTGGCCTCACCTGTGCTACCCCACAATTTCCTCACAGTTCGCACTCACCTGGTTTTCCCCACTTGTGCTGTCTTCTCCTGTGTTGCCCTCAACTGTGGTGCCTACGTGGTGCCCTCACCTGAGTTGCCCCACCTTGCGCTTCACTTGCGCGCTTCACCTGCTGTATTTACCCGCGCTGCCCTCAAATGTGGTGCCCCCACCTGGCGTTCTCCCTTGTTGCCATCACCTCGTTATCCTCACCTGTGCTGTCGTCACCCCGGCGCTCCAATTGTTTTCCCCCCCTGTACTGCCCTCACTTGTGGTTTCCCCCTGTGGGGCCTTCTGTGGGTGCCACTTTTTGCTGCCTCACCTGTGTTGCCCTCACCTGTCTGCCCTCCCCGTTTGCCCTTACCGTGTTGCCCCACCTGTCTGTCTTACTTTGGGGTTTTCCCCCCCTGTGCTGCCCTCACCCGTGCTGTCTTCACCTGTGTTGCCCTCACCTGTGTTGCCCTCAACCTGTGCTGTCTTCACTGTGTTGCCCTCACCTGTGCTGCCCTAAACATTTCTGCCCTAACCTGTGCTGCCCTCACCTGTGCTGCCCCACCTGTGCTGCCCTCACCTGTGCTGCCCTCACCTGTGTTGCCCTCACCTGTGCTGCCCTCACCTGTGTTGCCCTCACCTGTGCTGCCCTCACCTGTGCTGCCCTCACCTGTGCTGCCCTCACCTGAGTTGCCCTCGTCTTCTGTCATGGATGCTCCCCTGCTGGCTTAAGTTCTAGCCATGTTTGCACTCCTCGCTCTCCTTGCCTATGAGGTTGTCTGTTTGTCGTCCTACGCTTCAGATTCTTCTAGACTAAAGTGATGGACACCTTTGTCTAATCTGAGGGACTAATTGCCTCGCATTCTGCTGTCTTTCAATTTCCAATAACGTCTGAATTGACTCGCTAAGATTTCTAGCTGCAAAAATATGTTAAATATCATTGATCAACTACAGTGTCTTAAAAGGATCAACTCTTTGACAGATGATGTATGCTCAAGGCGTATTCTGAAAAATTAAATAAAAAAGAGGAGAATAAGTAAACTGGAAAGAGAAAGATGGTCCCTCTCCAAATGAGGGCAAAGAATCACTGGTCCTTTCAAGGGAGCTAGATTATGTGAAGTGTGGAAGGAATAGCTAACCAGGAAAAGTGGAAAATATTCATCCTAAGTTAAATAGTTCATATACGATCAAAGAGACAGGAGCTAAAAGCAAAAAAAAAAAAAGTGAAGAAATCCAAAAACATTTCTTTTCGTATGCCAAAAAAAAAGCAAAATCCATGTCCACTAAAGGGCCCTCGCTTGAACAAAATGGGACTCAGACAACAGCAAATATAAACATAAGAACATAAAAATGGAGGAACACCGCAGAAGGCCTACTGGCCCATGCAACGAAGGTCCTTATCAAAACGACCTCTACCTAAAGCTACCCAAGAGATAATGCATGAGTAAGATACTAAACTTTTATCATAATTGTGTTTAGCGAGGTATTAATCAGATTAAGATCGACAATCCGAACTAATTTTTCATAAATAAGCCTCAAAACCCTGTCAATGTATGCCAAATCAATGCTGAACTTTGGAAAATCCATTGACAATATGAAAAAGTACCCAGCCGGTCTAGGCTCAAACTCGTCCAACTGTGTGTTTATCAGACATACATGACTGTTATCCGACAGTCACTAAAAACAACTGATATAGTCTCGACCCATAAGGGTGGCAGCACAGCAACAGCATAGAATTATAGAGCGAGTCGTTCCTGCCTCCTGCAACTACTGGACCACTGTGACATGGTCCTGCAACTACTGGACCACTGTGACATGGTCTTGCAACTACTGGACCACTGTGACATGGTCTTGCAACTACTGGACCACTGTGACATGGTCTTGCAACTAAATGGACCACTGTGACATGGTCTTGCAACTACTGGACCACTGTGACATGGTCTTGCAACTACTGGACCACTGTGACATGGTCTTTGCAACTACTGGACCACTGTGACATGGTCTTGCAACTACTGGACCACTGTGACATGGTCTTGCAACTACTGGACCACTGTGACATGGTCTTGCAACTACTGGACCACTGTGACATGGTCTTGCAACTACTGGACCACTGTGACAAAGGTCTTGCAACTACTGGACCACTGTGACATGTCTTGCAACTACTGGACCACTGTGACATGGTCTTGCAACTACTGGGCCACTGTGACATGGTCTTGCAACCCACTGACCACTGTGACATGGTCTTGCAACTACGGACCACTGTGACATGGTCTTGCAAACTACTTTGGCCACTGTGACATGGGCTTGCAACTACTGGACCACTGTGACATGGTCTTGCAACTACTGGACCACTGTGACATGGTCTTGCAACTACTGGAAACCCCTGTGACATGGTCTTGCAACTAGGACCACTGTGACATGGTCTTGCAACTACTGGACCACTGTGACATGGTCTTGCAACTACTGGGCCACTGTGACAGGTCTTGCAACTACTGGACCACTGTGACATGGTCTTGCAACACACCACTGTGACATGTCCACAACTACTGACCATGTGACATGGTTGCAACTACTGACACGTGACAGGCTGCAACTACTGGACCACTGTGACATGGTCTTGCAACTACTGGACCACTGTGAAATGGGCTTGCAACTCTGGACCACTGTGACATGGCTTGCAACTACTGGACCACTGTGACATGGTCTTGCAACTACTGGACCACTGTGACATGGTCTTGCAACTAAATGGACCACTGTGACATGGTCTTGCAACTACTGGACCACTGTGACATGGTCTTGCAACTACTGGACCACTGTGACATGGTCTTGCAACTACTGGACCACTGTGACATGGTCTTGCAACTACTGGACCACTGTGACATGGTCTTGCAACCCACTGGACCACTGTGACATGGTCTTGCAACTACTGACCACTGTGACATGGTCCTGCAACTACTGGACCACTGTGACATGGTCTTGCAACTACTGGACCACTGTGACATGGGCTTGCAACTACTGGACCACTGTGACATGGTCTTGCAACTACTGGACCACTGTGAAATGGTCCTTGCAACTACTTGGACCATGTGACATGGTCTTGCAACTACTGGACCACTGTGACATGGTCTTGCAACTACTGGACCACTGTGACATGGTCTTGCAACTACTGGACCACTGTGAAAATGGTCCCTTTCAACTACTGGACCACTGTGACAGGTCTTTCAACTACTGGACCACTGTGACATGGTCTTGCAACTATTGGACCACTGTGAATGGGCTTGCAACTACTGGACCACTGTGACATGGTCTTGCAACTACTGGCCACTGTGACATGGTCTTGCAACTACTGGACCACTGTGAATGGTCCTGCAACTACTGGACCACTGTGACATGGTCTTGCAACTACTGGACCACTGTGACATGGTCTTGCAACTACTGGACCACTGTGACATGGTCTTGCAACTACTGACCACTGTGAAATGGTCCCTTTCAACTACTGGACCACTGTGGACATGGTCTTGCAACTACTGGACCACTGTGACATGGTCTTGCAACTACTGGACCACTGTGACAAAGGTCTTGCAACTACGGACCACTGTGACATGGTCTTGCAACTACTGGACCCACTGTTGACATGGTCTTTCAACTACTGGACCACTGTGACTGGTCCCTTTCAACACTGGACCCCCTGTGACTGGTCTTTCAACTATGGACCACTGTGACATGGTCTTGCAACTACTGGGCCACTTTGACATGGTCTTGCAACTACTGGACCACTGTGACATGGTCTTGCAACTACTGGACCACTGTGACATGGTCCTGCAACTACTGGACCACTGTGACATGGTCTTGCAACTACTGGACCACTGTGACATGGTCTTGCAACTACTGGACCACTGTGACATGGTCTTGCAACTACTGGACCACTGTGAAATGGTCTTGCAACTACTGGACCACTGTGACATGGTCTTGCAACTACTGGACCACTGTGACATGGGGCCCTTTCAACTACTGGACCACTGTGACATGGTCCTTGCCAACTACTTGGACCCACTGTGACATGGTCTTTTCAACTACTGGACCACTGTGACATGGTCTTGCAACTACTGGACCACTGTGACATGGTCTTGCAACTACTGGACCACTGTGACATGGTCTTGCAACTACTGGGCCACTCTGACAGGTCTTGCAACTACTAGACCACTGTGACATGGTCTTGCAACTACTGGGCCACTGTGACATGGTCTTGCAACTACTGGACCACTTTGACATGGGCTTGCAACTAAGGACAACTGTGACATGGTCTTGCACTACTGGACCACTGTGACATGGTCTTGCAACTACTGGACCACTGTGACATGGTCTTGCAACTACTGGACCACTGTGGGCATGGGGGCTTGCAACTACTGGACCACTGTGACATGGTCTTGCAACTACTGGGGCCACTGTGACATGGTCTTGCAACTACTGGGGCCACTGTGACATGGTCTTGCAACTACTGGACCACTGTGACATGGTCCCTTTCAACTATTGGACCACTGTGACATGGTCTTGCAACTACTGACCACTGTGACATGGTCTTCAACTACTGGACCACTGTGACATGGTCTTGCAACTACTGGGCCACTGTGACATGGTCTTGCAACTATGGACCACTGTGACTCCATGTAGACTCCAGGTAGGCTCCAGGTAAGACTCAAGGTAGACTCCAGGTAGACTCCAGGTAGACTCCAGGTAGACTCCAGGTAGACTCCAGTAGACTCCAGGTAGACTCCAGGTAGACTCCAGGTAGGCTCCAGGTAGACTCCAGGTAGACTCCAGGTAGGCTCCAGGTAGACTCCAGGTAGACTCCAGGTAGGCTCCAGGTAGGCAACAGGTAGACTCCATGTAGGCTCCAGGTAGACTCCAGGTAGACTCCAGGTAGGCTCCAGGTAGACTCCAGGCAGCTCCAGGTAGACTCCAGGTAGACTCCAGATAGACTCCAGGCAGCTCCAGGTACACTCCATGTAGACTCCAGGCAGCTCCAGGTAGACTCCGGTGCTTCCTAGTCTTCCAGGTTAAGTCATATACCTGGTGACATTATTATAAATTAATTATTACCTAAGAGGTGATTTGTTTTTCATTTAGGACGATATTTGCTTAACCTGTTTCGTCTACGACAAAGTAGGGAGGAGGGGGAGAAAATGAGAGAAGTAGGGAAGAAACAAACATAATGAGAAAATAGAGAAAGAAATGAAGCCCAGGGAGAAACACGAAGAAGTGAAGTAAAATAACGTAAAAAATTGGTTAATATATTTCCTTGGGAAAACGCATTTAAGACGTAAAGTTAGCAGAAAATTTTATACATAGACTTCTAGTTAGCTCAAACACGACGCTATGTTAACTCTGAACAATGTTTATGTTAAAACCCGAACAATGTTTATTTAACTCTGAACAAAGTTATGTACCTGAACAAGTAATGTAACTCTGAACAATTATGTTACTCTGAACAATGTTTATGTTTAACTCTGAACAATGTTAATGTAACTCTGAACAATGTTTATGTTAACTCTGAACAAAGTTTATGTTAACTCTGACAAGTTAATGTTAACTCTGAACAATGTTAAGTTAACCCTGAACAATGTTTATTTAACTCTGACAATGTTAATGTTACTCTGAACATGTTTATGTTAACTCAACAATGTTCATGTTAACTCGAACAATGTTCTGTTAACTCTGAACAATTTTTAAGTTTAAATCTGAACAAGTTTATTGTTAAAACCCGAACAATGTTTAAAGTTACTCTGAACAATGTTTATGTTAACTCTGAACAATGTTTTATGTTAACTCTGAACAAAGTTACTGTTAACTCTGAACAATGTTAATGTTAACTCTGAAAAAATGTTTATGTTAACTCTGAACAATGTTTATGTTAACTCTGAACAATGTTTATGTTAACTCTGAACAATGTAATGTTAACTCTGAACAATGTTTATTAACTCTGAACAATGTTTATTTTAACTCTGAACAATGTTTATGTTAACTCTGAACAATGTTAATGTTAGCTCTGAACAATGTTTATGTTAACTCTGAACAATGTTTATGTTAACTCTAAAACAATGTTTATTTAACTCTAAAACAATGTTTATGTTAACTCTGAACAATGTTAATGTTAACTCTGAACAATGTTAATGTTAACTCTGAACAATTTTTATGTTAACTCTGAACAAGTTTATAGTAACTCTGAACAATGTTTATGTTAACCCCTGAACAATGTTTATGTTAACTCTGAACAATGTTAATGTTAACTCTGAACAATGTTTATGTTAACTCTGAACAATGTTTATGTTAACTCTGAACAATGTTTATGTTAACTCTGAACAATGTTTATTTTAACTCTGAACAATGTTTATGTTAACTCTGAACAATGTTTATGTTAACTCTGAACAATTTTTATGTTAACTCTGAACAATGTTTATGTTAACTCTGAACAATGTTTATGTTAACTCTGAACAATGTTATGTTAGCTCTGAACAATGTTTATGTTAACTCTGAACAATGTTAATGTTAACTCTGAACAATGTTTATGTTAACTCTGAACAATGTTTATGTTAACTCTGAACATTGTTTATGTTAACTCTGAACAATGTTTATGTTAACTCTGAACAATGTTTATGTTAACTCTGAACAATGTTTATGTTAATTCTGAACAATGTTTATGTTAACTCTGAACAATGTTTTGTTAACTCTGAACAATGTTTATTTTAAACCTCTGAACAATGTTTATGTTAACTCTGAACAATGTTTGAACTTTTTAGTCTTACGTGAATCATTGTTCATAATCTTTTTTTCTTTTTTTTTTTTAAAACAGGGTTTGACAAGGTTAAGGATCCCTAGCTTTATTGACAGCTATATTACAAGTTAAGGATTCCTAACTTTTTTGGGAAAGCTAAGAGCTGTTACCTACATCAGCTCATTTGAAAGCATTTTTATTGTTATGTGACATACAAGTAGGAAACAGGATGAAGTTGGAGCCATCTGTGGCCAGCATTTTTATTTTATCAAATGACTTATCTCGTTGACATCATTATGGGTGTACGAATGTGTTCCATACTCGAATCATCCTGGGTATGTATGATCCAGATGGAGTGATGTTCTGGAGAAGGGTACAGCCAGAGTGAAGCTGCTGCTTTCTGCCCTCTTGTGGCATAAAACTTGTTTCACGCTGTCCTCGAAGTGGGGTCCAAGTGGGTATTTTGACAATATTGGCCTTGTAAAATAACAGTAAGGCCACCCACATCCCTATTATGTTGAAGGCTCTGCTGAAATGACAGATCTATCCAGGATGGGTCCAGGCGAGAGATGAGACGTCTTGCTCTGTTCTCTACTCGTCAAGCAGTCGCAGATGAGGGGGGGGCAAGCAAACCAAGAAAGTGGAGCATACTCAAGGTGTGAGCGTACTTGTGCCTCGCAACAAGTACGCTCACACAAGTACCCCCCACTGTCAAGCAAAATGCGAGATACGCGAAGTGCTGTAAGCTCCTGGCCTGCCTTTTTTGCAAGTTTTTACAACAGGGTTTCCCTTCATGTTTTTTTGGAGTCATATTTCACCCCAAGGATATAAACCTTCCCTCCAGGTGCCAACATCCTCCCATTCATCCTTACACTCAACCGCATTACCATCATGGTCCTAAGACGATATCTTTTGCTTTTTCTAGGTGAAATTTTACTGCCATCTATTTCCCCAAGCTGATATAGCTCCAGTGGTGATATGTAGTTTAGAAGCTGGCATTTCTTTTTTGGGGAAAATGAATGCATTACAGTCGTTGCATAGCATGTTTTCGGGGATGAGAGAAAAGGTCGTTGAAGTAGACATCCATAACAAGGGCCCAGCACGCTTCCTTGGGGAACGCTTGCCCAATAGGATGCCTTGCTGATTCCGTTCCATTGGGACACACTTAGAATCTACCATGAAGTAATACTGAGGGACATATGTAGAGCCTGCAATTCCCAGTGCTTAAAGTTTTGCTAAAGACCCTTGTGTCCCCTTTGGGTCAAAAGCCCCCAAAAATGTCCAGTGCTACCACACAGTGACTTCGGATTATCCAGGACTGGTGTCATTTAGTGGAGGGGTTTTAAAACAGAACAGCACAGGTAACCTTTCCTGAACCCATATTGACGATCACAAAGTAGGGAGTGGTAGTCAAAAACTCTTCATTTGCCTAGAGTTATTGTCTCAAGGATCTTACCAGGATTGACGGGATGACCCCTGGTCCGGGTAATCCCTGGATTTCGCTCTCAAAATTTTTTTCGTGAACAGGGAATACATTTCCTCTTTCCCCCCCCCCCCCCCCATGAGACCAAATTTACCTACTGGTTAAAAAGATCACTAAATGCGCACCCCCCGCCCCTTTTTCCCCCAAAAACGGGGGCTAACTTCCCCTGGGCCCACACCTTTTCTTGGCCAGCGATTTAAAAAGGAAATGCATCTCCTCCTTCCTTTATTTCCCACTGACGTTTTGACACATTCTTGCAGCTACCCAAAGGGAGGGTCCCCTTGCGGGACATAAATTTTGCATTTTGGTATCAAAGTGTTCACAAAGGGGCCCCCCCCTTTTTTTGTACTAGTAGAGGGGGGCCATCCTTCGATTTAGAGGTGGAAGGGTTTCATCGGGCAGTAACTTTTCGTCCTTTCCCGGGGGACCACCGGGTTTTTTTGGAGCCAACCCTACCTTAGCTAGCTTTTTTTTAGTGTCCACCTCCATTTAGCAAGGGCCCCTTTTAAACGTCCCCATAGCCTACATCTTGCCTGTGAAGTCCTTTTTATAGGTGATAGGATTTTTTATCCCTTTCGCCATGCTTTGAATTACAGTAGCACCTCTCTACAACGAAAGCCAAACCAAAGGGCGATTTTTAGGTTTTTTCAAAAATTCCCTGAGGAATTGTTCTTGTTGTAGATTCAGGATGTGTCCATGAATTTTTCCCTTTGGGTTTGTCAACACCCCCCTTGGGAAGAGCTTTCCCAATCGGTGGGGCGAGCTCAAGCAAAGGGGGGGGCCAATTCCCCTCTTTCCCCCAGCCATTGTGCGTGGGGACTCCTCCCCTCGTTTTTTTGGATTTTAATGTTTTAAAAAACGCCTGTGGTAGCGACAACGTAGCCGAGGGGTTAACAATGACTATCCCTTCTGCAAGATCACTCACACGGGGTCAAGGGGGAGCCAGAGATGTGAGTAGGGAAACAACAAAGTTTCTCATTCAAATACTGCAAGAAGGTCACAAGTCCCTCTGTTAAAGGGTTATGAGGTCCCCAAAAATTATGAAATTTTACAGTTGTGTTGTAGCAGAAGGGAGTCAATATTTTCCTTTAGGAAGTCGGGGGGGTCTGCATGTTGCCACGAGGTCTGTGCATTGAAATGCTAGACAAGGGTACTAGTTTTTATACAGATTTGAAGAACATCATTTCAAGATGTGTAGGGGTGGCAAAAATCAAGTGCTGGGGAGAACATTTTTGAGAAGCACACAGCAACACCACCTCCTTTTCCCCCTTTCCCCCTTTTCCCCCATCCATGAGGTGTTCCCCAATTCTTCAAAAATTTTTTAGTTTTTTCATCCAAAATTTTTAACAACAGCTTCATGT
>NW_026505113.1:35000-50263 GCF_026875155.1 Cherax quadricarinatus
GTGCAACTCTTGGGTAAAGGCTAAACGTGACTATGAAATTAGAGTTGCTAATGAATCAAAGACTAATCCAAAGGGGTTCTTTCAAGTGTTAGTGGTCGCCTTCTTTCCTATAACCATAACAGTGAACTTACCTTCAGTAGTAATAGTTGGTTAGATGATCTTCGCTCTAATGGTATCAACCTTAGTAATTGATATTGGCAAATTGATTGTTCACTTCAAAGGATCTTGATCACTTCTAACACTCAAGACACTCTCAGAGTGTCCAGACACTGTTATGGTGCTACACTCAACACACTCTCAGAGTGTCCAGACACTGTCATGGTGCTACACTCAACACACTCGCAGAGTGTCGAGACACTGTCACTGTGGAAAATACTGTATATATTTTCCAGAAATACGGTAATTTATAGGCAAATAGATTGCCTATATTGTATTTAATAAAAATTGTGTTATGGAAAATGGGAAATTGAGCCTGCGTCTGCACGGAAGACACTCGCCATTGTTGTTTGTTTTGAATTGAGAGTAACAGACGTTAATTAATAATATGAAGAATTTTCGTGTTCTAGAGGTGAAATTGGGTTGACACCTCTCAAATAGGAGGCGAAATTGTTGGATGTGCATTCCTGCATAATTTGAGTGTCAGGCGACAGGAGAGGACAACTCAAGGAACCTCAGATAAGCTGTCTAATTTATGTTTAAATTCTGGCCAGTAAATTTTTCATGAATGTAGGCAAAAGGGGGAGTCCTGTACATGACACATTAATCTCCAGTTAAATTGGTGAGTGTTATGATTAAGATATATTCTCCTTCTGTTATATAAATATATATATATATATATATATATATAATATATATATATATATATATATATATATAATTAATAATATATATATATATATAATATATATATATATATATATATATAATATAATGCAATAAGATCACATAAACAGGTGATTTCAGAATATGCAAAATAACCACTCTGAAAAAATAGAGAAATTCCAAGCGCTTTCGTGACTACTCACATTATCAGTTCCTTGATAATGCGAGTAGTCACGAAAGCGCTTGGAATTTCTCTATTCTTTCAGAGTGGTTGTTTTGTATATATATGTGTATATATATAATTATTTTTTACTTTTAATACAGTTCACAAATTTATATATTTACCAGAATTCCTGGTGATGTATCTCTTATTTATAATTAATAGGTCCAGAGCAACTTGTGGATATGACAGTGGTAGGTATCGAAGGGGGACATTTTTTGCGACCTAGGTGTCCCAAATTCCTACTTGTCTAACTGATAAATAATAATTATCTTTGTTAATTTACTGTTATGTACATAAGAGTACATTCAGTTAAATGCAATTTTCCACAGTCACGGTGCTACAGTCAACACACTCTCAGAGTGTCCAGACACTGTTATGGTGCTACACTCAACACACTCTCAGAGTGTCCAGACACTGTTATGGTGCTACACTCAACACACTCTCAGAGTGTCGAGACACTGTCACGGTGCTACACTCAACACACCCTCATAGTGTCGAGACACTCTCATGGTGCTACACTCAACACACTCTCAGAGTGTCGAGACACTCTCATGGTGCTACACTCAACACACTCTCTCAGTGTCCAGACACTGTCATGGTGCTACAGTCAACACACTCTCAGAGTGTCCAGACACTGTCATGGTGCTACACTCAACACACTCTCAGTGTCCAGACACTGTCATGGTGTTACAGTCAACACACTCTCAGAGTGTCGAGACACTGTCATGGTGCTACACTCAACACACTCTCAGAGTGTCGAGACACTGTCACGGTGCTACACTCAACACACTCTCAGAGTGTCGAGACACTGTCACGGTGCTACCCTCAACACACTCTCAGAGTGTCCAGACACTGTCATGGTGCTACACTCAACACACTCTCAGAGTGTCCAGACACTGTCATGGTGCTACCCTCAACACACTCTCAGAGTGTCCAGACACTGTCATGGTGCTACACTCACCACACTCTCAGAGTGTCCAGACACTGTCATGGTGCTACACTCAACACACTCTCAGAGTGTCCAGACACTGTCATGGTGCTACACTCAACACACTCTCAGAGTGTCCAGACACTGTCATGGTGCTACAGTCAACACACTCTCAGAGTGTCCAGACACTGTCATGGTGCTACACTCAACACACTCTCAGAGTGTCCAGACACTGTCATGGTGCTACACTCAACACACTCTCAGAGTGTCCAGACACTGTCATGGTGCTACACTCAACACACTCACAGTGTCCAGACACTGTCATGGTGCTACACTCAACACACTCACAGTGTCCAGACACTGTCATTGTGCTACACTCAACACACTCTCAGAGTGTCCAGACACTGTCACGGTGCTACACTCAACACACTCTCAGAGTGTCCAGACACTGTCATGGTGCTACACTCAACACACTCTCACAGTGTCCAGACACTGTCATGGTGCTACACTCAACACACTCACAGTGTCGAGACACTGTCATGGTGCTACAGTCAACACACTCTCAGAGTGTCCAGACACTGTCATGGTGCTACACTCAACACACTCACAGTGTCCAGACACTGTCATGGTGCTACAGTTAACACACTCTCAGAGTGTCCAGACACTGTCATGGTGCTACAGTTAACACACTCTCAGTGTCCAGACACTGTCATGGTGCTACACTCAACACACTCTCAGTGTCCAGACACTGTCATGGTGCTACAGTTAACACACTCTCAGAGTGTCCAGACACTGTCATGGTGCTACAGATTACACACTCTCAGTGTCCAGACACTGTCATGGTGCTGCACTCAACACACTCACAGTGTCCAGACACTGTCATGGTGCTACACTCAACACACTCACAATGTCCAGACACTGTCATGGTGCTACACTCAACACACTCACAGTGTCTAGACACTGTCATGGTGCTACAGTTAACACACTCCCAGAGTGTCCAGACACTGTCATGGTGCTACAGTTAACACACTCTCAGAGTGTCCAGACACTGTCATGGTGCTACAGTTAACACACTCTCAGAGTGTCCAGACACTGTCATGGTGCTACAGTTAACACACTCTCAGTGTCCAGACACTGTCATGGTGCTACACTCAACACACTCTCAGTGTCCAGACACTGTCATGGTGCTACAGTTAACACACTCTCAGAGTGTCCAGACACTGTCATGGTGCTACAGATTACACACTCTCAGTGTCCAGACACTGTCATGGTGCTGCACTCAACACACTCACAGTGTCCAGACACTGTCATGGTGCTACACTCAACACACTCACAATGTCCAGACACTGTCATGGTGCTACACTCAACACACTCACAGTGTCCAGACACTGTCATGGTGCTACAGTTAACACACTCCCAGAGTGTCCAGACACTGTCATGGTGCTACAGTTAACACACTCTCAGAGTGTCCAGACACTGTCATGGTGCTACACTCAACACACTCTCAGAGTGTCCAGACACTGTCATGGTGCTACAGTTAACACACTCTCAGAGTGTCCAGACACTGTCATGGTGCTACACTCAACACACTCTCAGAACTCAACAAGGAGGCTGGTAATTACTGAACAATGCAACTAATGCTGGAGGAAGTCGTCACCTGAGGAAAGGGAAGGAGGAAGATGAGGGGAAGGAGGAAGAAGGTGAGGGGAAAGAGGAAGGTGAAGGGAAGGATGGAGAAGGTGAGGGGAATGAGGGAGAAGGTGAGGGAAGGAGGAGAAGGTGAGGGGAAGGAGGAAGGCGAGGGAAGGAGGACGCTGAGGGAAGGATGAACAAGGTGAGGGGAAGGGTAAGAATGTGAGGGGAAGGAGGAAGGTGAGGGGAAGGAGGAAGAAGGTGAGGAAAAGGAGGAAGAAGGTGAGGGGAAGGAGGAAGGTGAGCGGAAGGAGGAAGAAGGTGAGGGAAAGGAGGAGGAAGGTGAGGAGAAGGAGAAAGGTGAGGGGAAGGTGGAAGGGTGAGTGGAAGATGGTGGAAGGTGAGGGGAAGGAGGAAGGTGAGGGAAGCAGCAAGAAGGCGAGGGGAAGGAGGAAGAAGGTGAGGGAAGGAGGTGGAAGGTGAGTGGAAGAAGGTGGAAGGTAAGGGGAAGGAGGAAGAAGGTGAGGGAAAGAAGTTGGAAGGTGAGGGGAACGATTAAGGTGAGGGGAAGGAGCAAGTAGGTGAAGGGAAGGAGTAACAAGGAAGGGAAAGGAGGTGGGAGGTGAGGAGAAGGAGGAAGAAGGAAGGGTAAGGAGGTGGGAGGTGAGGCGAAGGAGGAGGAAGGTGAGGGGAAGCAGTGGGAGGCGAGGGGAAAGAGAAGGAAGTTGAGGGGAAGGAGGAGGAAGGTGAGGGTAACGAGGAGGAAGGTGAGGGGAAGGAGGAGGAACGTGAAGGGAAGGAGGAGGAAGTGAGGGGAAGGCGGAGGAAGGTGAGGGGAAGCAGGTGGGAGGTGAGGGAAAGGAGGAGAGAGGTGAGAGGAGAAAGGAGGAAGGTGAGGGGAAAGAGGAGGATCGTGAGGGAAGGAGAAGGAAGGTGAGAGGGAAAGGGAAAAAGGGAAAGTGAGGAGAAGGGAATGTTTGAAACAAGATTGCTTAACAATAGAGCTAAGTGGTACAATATCCTTCCTAACAGAGCTAAGTGGTACAAATCCCCCTAACAGGCTAAGTGGACAATACCTTCCAAACAAGTAAGTTACAATACCCTTCCAACAAGCAAGTTACAATATCCTCCTAACAGAGCTAAGTGGTACAATATCCTTCCCCAAAAGGGCTAAGTGGTATGTGGGGAAATTTTCCCCAAAAGGGGGGGGGTATCACCCCCTTCACCCCTTTTCAGCCCTGGGGGGCCACTCAGAGGGGGCGAGCGTCTTTTTATGCTAAGTGAGTAATTGTCACAGATGTCGATGCGTAATCAATGACCCTATCCTTGCGGGGGTGTTGCAACTGTTTTTTTTATAAAGACAGTACTCTCTTACTTAGCGGGAAATTAAAAAAAAACCTGCTCCCATTTATTACCAATAAAGATAATGTACATTGTTGTCCGTTTAAGACAGAAAAAAACAACAATCTGCTTTTGCTTCATCGAGGTGACGAAAGGAGCAAGGTACTAGGTCAGCGTTTTTTTTTTTTTTGTGCGGGGCCAGGAGGGCATGGAGCGCTGGGGCTTTCGGGCAACAACTTTGACTCACTACGAGACACCGCCGGGAAAAACCAGCAAAGGACACTGATCTGTGCGTTATGTAAATAAAGTGTCTCACACAACACAAAAACCCCTTAGGAAGTGTGATCAGCTTCTCTTGTGATACTTTGGGAAAACAATAAAAACTAATCTTGTTAAACATAGTGACCATGTCGTTTCCAAAAAAGGAAGACGTGGACATCCAAAGGGGACACTTCATTTCATCAATCACCGATATCTGTCGAAGGTGTTGAAAAACACCATAGTCACGTTACAAAAGCAAGGTATGTTACGAATTTTTTGTAGACGGGGATTGCGAAATTCTTGAGTCACAAGGAGTTTGAAAACAACCTATAATCGCAGAAAGGGTGGGGACTTTTGAGCCCAAACAAGTAAGTATGCAGCCACATCGAATGAAATATGCTGACATAACCCCCCCCAGGGGTAATATACTTACAATTGTATCCTGCAGCCCACTGGGGATTTTTCACAGCATCAGACCCGTCTGCGGGGACGGCTTGTAACGATTGCGTCTTTTATCAGCAAAGTTTTCTTTTATAAAATAACACAGCAGGTAACCAAATTTCTAAACAAGTCTTTGGTCGTGCCGAACCGGATAAAACCACACTGTGGTCCAAATATTTTGACTACATGTACAAATAACCTAGAGCCAAAGGTCCTTCAAAAAAAGCTGTAAAACTAGCGTTTTACAATATAAACAGATAAAGGGGTCCCTCCAACTAAATCCCAGAAAAGGGGCAGCCAAAAGAAAACGGGGCGCTCCCCAGCGTTCCCCCCAAAAAAGGAAAACGGGCGCTCACCCAGCGGACACCCAAAGAAAACGGGGAGCGGGTGACTACCCACACCCTGCAACCACGCTCCAACTGGCGAAATCGCTGTTTAAACAACAACTACCCAAGAGTTGTTTTGTGAGTGTATAATACACATGTTTAAAAAGTTTATAGACAGAAATTAAGAGAAAGATTGGTTAAGTTTTTTTCTTATAGATCTACCTGTTATTAAAAAGGGAAACTTAAATAAAAGTGTAAGTTTTCAAAATATTTTAAATGAAATTTATATTTGTAAAAAATTCACGTTGATTACATTTTTATCATACTTTATGTGTATATGAATGAATTATAACATCGTTATTTACGAAAATCACAGGGCCGACACAGAAAAACTCTAAGCCGAAAACACACCCACATGTACCCTGTACCCTCAGGTCTTAAACCCTGAGGTTAACTTAGTGGGTCAGAGGCACTCGATTTTGCGACTTAAGCATAACAAAACCCCCCGCTGTTTATGCATACATGTTTTAAAAAAACCTAAGTGTGGTGCTGGAATTTTCAGTATACCATTAAAATGGCTTTTAAAACTCTTTTTCATCTTTACGACTAAGATTACAAAAATTAGAAAATCTAATTTCTCTTCTAGGATTAATCAAGATACAAACATAGATTTTGATGATCTTAGGTCAAGTTTGGATTTTTACAAAAACGTATGAAAAAAATTTAATTTCGACTATACACTTATAAAAAAAAAATTTCTTGAATCGCCCTCGAAGATGAAATTAAAATGTTTTTGGATATTTTTAGTATCAACAATTAAGGTGACAGGGTACGGGCATCTGCCTAAAACTCTGCACAAGACCTACTAGGGGTCAAACCCTGTTAAAACCGTAACAACAAGTGTCCCATTTAAAAAGCTACCTACATTGTCATTCCCTATTTTCCAAGGTCATAATTATAAAGAATTCTTTAGTGGTTTTCAATCCATAGTAAATTCACAAACTGACATAGAAAAATTTCAATTTCAATTATCTTAAATGTTTTTAAAGGGGAGAACCCTTGAACTGATTAAGTCAATTTCCCGGTATTAAAGGTAATTATCAAATAGCCTTACTGTCTTAGCAGAAAATTTATTTTGATGCGACAAGGCTAGAGTTAGACAGCGTCTTAATACAAGCTTGAAGCCACCCAAACTTGTTTTTCAACTTACGGGGCATTTAAAATTTCAATTAGACAATATCTCGACTCTAGACAAATAGACCTAAACAATGTGATTTTTTTATCAGGGGTATGTACAAATAAGTTGTCACCAAAAACATTGAACGATTAAATTTATGTTCAATAAACCTATTTCCTTTGAAAAAATTTACAATGGTTTACAAAAAATAGTTTCATCATGCAAGCAACGAACAAGATAAAAAAACCACAAATCCAGGGAAATAAACCTTAAACCAGTATAAAAAGGTATCCCTACCCCCACTAAACCACATAATGGGAAACCCCATATGGGCATTTATAAAGGGGTTTGAATACAAAAACCAGTAAAAAAACTGTCCACAAAAAACGACTCCAAAAGTGTACTTTGTGATGGAACACAGGGGGCACAGTATTGAAACAATACACATCAATGGGGGCACGAAAACAACGTTTCATCGCTAAAAAGATCATCAATTTGTTTGGGTAACACAAGGGGGGAAAAAAGCCATGAAGAATGTTTTAAATGCAAGGGTATGCTCATACAGCATTATCCCCAAAATACTTTTGCTGAACACAGCAACTTCCACAGAATCGGAAGTCAAAAAGCAACAGCTAAATGTGAGGAAATTTTAAAAGCAACTGCTCTCCCATAGCTCGTTTTTGAGTTATCTAAAATTTTACACAAAACCAATGTGCTAACACTTTTTGATAAAGGCCAAAAAGGCCTTTCATAAGAAATCATTTTTGCAGAAACTGAATAAACAACCCTAGCCAAAATACATTTAATATACTGTTTTTTCCAAAATTCGGGAAAACAGACATATACCTACCAAAATCACTTTTGGTCTAGGAAACAGGAAAAAGACAGTAAAGCTGTGTAGAAATATTTGCCAAGTCTGTCAATCCAGGATTAAAAAAACATTTTGCAGCACGAAACAGCTAAGGTCAATTACCGTCCACAACAGACGGACACAATTACCTTTGATTTAACTTGAAGTGTTATTATCACTGTTTTGTGCAAAAAAATAGAAAAGAAACATGATTTTACTTGCTAAAAACAGCAGGAGGCCACATGAATTTCCCTTTTTCCCCTTTTCTCAAAGGGAAAGAAGCTATATTGATTCATGGAAAATGTACATTACAAAAATAACCCTATCATTACCACAGCAAAAATTATCATTACGGGGAAGAAATAATGACCATTGAAAGTTTGGATTAGAGCGATGGTTTGATGTAAATAAACCAACCCCAAAAGGGTCTCAACTAAAACCAATTTTTTGGACACTGTAAAATAAAAAGAGGACATATTGGGTTAGGTTACCATGGAAATTAAAAACCCACCACATCTGCCTAAAAAAATTCGCATGGCTTTCGGACAAATAAAACACAAAAACATAGCCAGGAAAACCAGAGTTACTGACGTCTATAAAAAATATCAACAAAACTTGACAAAAAAATTCTTTGGGAAATAGCGAAGATAATTTAAGACAAACGCTCATTATCCCCCGCACCAGGAGCAGAAAAGTTTCTGAAACCACCCACACGGTTGTATATAATTCAGCGCACGTGCAAAAAAAGTGTAGCAAGTCTTAATGACTGCTGATGCCCGGGCCCCTCACTAACTGGAACTTGGAGCGGCTTAGAAATTTTCCCCAAACCCATAGCCTAAAACGGCGATATTCCAAACTTTCTTAAAAGTAGACACAAGAAAAGAAGAGATTATACTCATTCTTGGGGCCTAAAATCCACATGATCCTAAAAGTCCTGTGAAAATTTATCGTTTCAAATCATTTTATTGTGAAACATCCTCTCCATTTTTTAACAAAACTACTCTAAATCACTTTGAAGAAATCTGAAAGTCCCTTCAAAAAAGTTTTAAAAGAAAAGTTTCTATGGGACAACTTCAAGGTACTTAATAAAGAGGAGATTTGAAATCCTTATCAAGAAGCTAACAAGGAGATGAAAGAAGCAAATATCCTCTAAGGATTGGAATACAAAATTTAAACAATTAAGGGGAAATTATCAAAAAGATTTCCCTGAAACTAAATTCCTGATTTCCCCAAAAATATGCTGGGGCTAATTGAACAACCCGGAAGATACTTTGAGTCCAAAAGGGTAAACAAAAACAGCAGACACTCACAAACGTATTTACTGTCAAGGGATCACAATGTTTTATCCCCTAGGGCTCGTCCCCCACCAATACCATAAAGGGAAAAAAGCTTTTGCAAGAGCATGGAAACCAAAATTGGAAGGGATAGAAATTGCCCTGAAAAGATCAAGCATGGATAGATATCCAAGGAGTTTAAACAAATTCACAAATTAATTTCCCAACCAATAGGGCAAAGGAAACAAGTAACATTACATTGCTGTGATGCGCAACCAGAGGTTTGGGGCGTAGCTTACATGATAATGCTGAAGGAAGTACACTAATTTCTTCAAAGGCCGGGGACCCCCTTTTAAGGGCAAACAGTACCACAATTGGAACTGACACACTCTATGTAGGGGACAAAATTAGCTGTCACTCAAAAAAGTACTTTACATCTCACTATTAGAAAACCGTGATCTGGGGTTAATGAAGCAGTTTCTCCAGTGGGTTTAAAAATAATAAATAAGTTGGTCTAGTACAGAACAGAGACAGAAATAAAAAAAGATGCAGAGAGATTACTCTTTTTCCCCCGTCCACCCAAGAGAATCCAGCTGACATTTGTCACGTGGGGTCCCCCTCAAAAAATTTGTGGATAAAAATTTTGGGTCCACGGACCCAACTGGCTCTCGATGAAAAAACGGCCTCAGCAAAAAGCCACATTAGGCCAAAGAAACAGTCTGCTTTAACACAGCGAAATAATTGTGTAAATACTGCAGACACCAGAAAAAAGTCATGATGGATCTAAATACTCACTTTGGGTAAACTCTTAAGTTACAGCCTTTTCTTTTAAATTCTTAAAGGGAAATTTAAAACCCGATTTTGAATTCTTGAACCCATTAAATCTGGGTGAAACTAATACGAAAGATGTTTTCTCTACAGAATATAAATTTTTTTGAAACACAAAGATAAATCCCCAAAAAAACTTGTCAGATTTAATTCTTTTGGACTTTACTCGACCAGAAAAGATTATAAGATGTCGAGGAAGAATTCATAATTCTTCACAAACCAAAGAACCATACATCCCAAAATTGATCCCCAAAAATCATTGGCTAACAAAAATGATTATGCAAAACGCCCCCAGAACGTGTTACATGGTGGGGGAGCTGACACACTTTGTCAAACGCAAACCTACGGTACCTCAAGTCGACAAATGTGAAAAAACAAATAAAGGACGTATTTACTTTTCGTCACTACGATATGGAGTATGTCTACCAGGCCACCCCATACCCTTGAAAGATTTTTTTCAATCACTCCATTTGAGGTGACAGGTTAGATTATACTGGAAAAAAATTTTTAACCAAAAAAGTTGACAAAGTTTTCCCTCAAGGTTTACATCGTTTTTTCACTTGTTCTACAACTAGACATACATCAGAATCCACTGAAATGTCTGCTGAAAACCCTTTTTTAAAATTATTCAAAGGTTTGCAGCCAGAAGGCAGTCCCAGACGATGTTTCAAAAAAGCAACAAATTGTTCTGGTCTGCTTATATAACAAGATCTTTTATCAACCAGAAGTACAACAGAGCGAATCAACACAGATGCGTTGGAGATACATTCCCCAAATCTCCATGGCAAGGGGGGATTTTATGAAAGAATGACGGGATTTTAAAGCGTTTTTAAAGGGAAAACCTTTATCGTCAGAGAATAACTTAGAAAATTCCGTACAGTTGGACGAAATAAAAATAGAGTCCAAAAAAGACCCCTAACTTTTGTTACCGATGATCTGGACAATTTAGAAGTGTTAATCCCTCTTTACTCCAGGGGAACTCGAACCTTTCCCCCCCATAAATAAAGAAATCATAGAGGGGTCCTACTTATTTTTGAACCTGAAACCCCAACGTAAATTCAAACACCTAATAAAGTGATTGAACGTTGGGAAAAATTTGGCGGAAGACATCTCCCTCATTGAGAGAACACTTTTATGGCGGGGTTTCCTGAAAATCATAATCCTTTAAACCTGGGGACTAGTGATTATCACAATGATGTCCGAGGTCCCAATGGCCACTTTGGAAAAATTGGGACCTAAATCCGATGCAAATGGAAACATCAGGGCGTTTATGTTTTTAGCAAAAGGGGTAGTGAAAAAGCGGACAAAAATAAACTGTGCCGTTTGAATTACACAGTGTTGAAACCAAAATTTAGTGATTTTCCAGAAACCCACAGACAAAGCTGTTCAAAAGACAAGCACAGTGGGCGAGTGAGAAAATCAAAATTTAAGTTTAAGTATGAAAATTCACCTGCAGCGAACCCCGCCGCCCCCCAGTTGGAGAAATTTTCCCAGGAGGGGGTATACCCCCCGCCCCTTTCACCCGGGGGCCACTCAGAGGGGGCAGCGCTTGTTTTCTGCTGATGAGTAATTGATCACAGATGTCTAGCTAACAAGTGACCTCGATCCTTGCAGGGTTTTTCAACGGATTTTTTTTAAGAAAGTACACTCTTACTTAGCAACAATTAAAGGGAAAACCTGCCCCACTTTATTTCCAAGTAAAGATAAGTGTAATTTTTGTCTCTGCTTAAACAAAAGAAACAAACAATCGCTTTGCTTTATCGAGGACGACAAGGAGCAAAGGTACTAGGGCAGCGTTTTTTTTTTTTTTGCTGGGGGCCGTGACGGCAGGGCCTGGGGCGTCGGGCAGACTAACTTTGACTTACACGAGCCGACCAATAACCAGCAAAGGACACTGATCTGTGCGTTAGTGGAATAAAGGTTCCCCCCAAAACACAATAAAACCCTTTGGAAGGTGATCGCTTCTCTTGTGATACTTTGGAACAATAAAAACAAAAATTTTTGAAAATAGTGACCAGTGTCGTTTCCTAACAATGGAAACGTGGGCATCCAAAAACTTCACTTCTATCAAGTCACCGATATCTGTCGAAAGGTTGAGAACACCCAAACTCACTTTAAAAGACAAAGGGAGTTACAATTTTTGTAATCGGGGGATTTTCGCAATTCTTGAGTCAAAGGATTTGTAATCAACCTATAATCGGGAGTAAGGGTGGACTTTTTAGTCCAAACAAGTAAGTATGTCAGCCATCAACGAATGAAATATGCGCAAACAACCCCCTAGGGGTAATATACTTACAATTTTTATCTCTTTACAGCCCACTTTGTGATGTTTTCGAACACTAACCCCTCTGCAAAAGGCTTGGTAACATTGCTGTCATTTATCAGCTAAGTGTTCATTATATAAGAACACAGCAGGTAAAGCCCAAAACTCAACATGGGACAATACCTTTCCCAATGAGCTAAGTGGACAAAATCCTTCCCCAAAAGAGCTAAATGGGGGACAAAATCCTCCCAATAACAAAAATGGTACAAACCTCCCAATAGCTTTAAGTGGTACAATATCCTTCCCCAATGGCAAGTTTTTGGGACAATATTTCCCTGAGTTGTGGGAACAAATTTTTCCCCAATGGGAGTTAAAAATCCCTTTCCCAATAGACTAAGGGGGTACAATATCCCCCCAAAGGTGTGGGAAAAATATCCTTCCCCGGGTAAGTGGTACAATATCCTTTTAAAACCCCCCAAAAAGCTAAGTGGTACAATATCTTCCCTTTTGAGCTAATGGTACAATATCCTTCCTAACAGAGCTAATGGTACAATTCCTTTCCCAACAGAGCTAAGGGACAATATCCCTTTCCAACAAGCTAATGGACAATATCCTTCCCAACAGAGCTAAGGGGCAATATCCTTCCCAACAAGCTAAGTTGGGAAATACCTTCCCAATAGAGCAATGGTACAATATCCTTCCAATAGACAAGGTACAATATCCTTTCCCAAAAAAGGGTAATTGGGACAAAACCTTCCCAAAAAGCAAGTGACAATATCCTTCCAACAAGCTTTGTGGTACAATATCCTTCCTAACAGAGCTAAAAGGGGACAAATCCTTCCCAACAGAAAGTGGTACAAATCCTTCCTAAAAAGGCTAAGTGGTACAATATCCTCCTAACAAGCAAGTGGTACAATACCTTCCCAATAGACAAGTGGGACAATATCCTTCCCAATAAGCTAAGTGGTACAAATCCCCTTCCCAAAAGCAAGTGGGACAATACCCTTCCCAATGGCTAAGGGGGACAATATCCTTCCAATAGAGCTAAGTGGTACAAATCCTTCCCAATAGACTAAGTGGTACAAAATCCCCCCCAATAGAGCTAAGTGGACAAATTTTCCTTCCCAATAAGCTAAGTGGAAAAAAATCCTTCCCATTTAAACTAAGTGGACAATATCCTCCCATAGAGCTAAGTGGTACAAATCCCCCCAATAGAGCTAAGTGGTAAAATCCTTCCCAAAAGAGCTAAGTGGTACAATATCCTTTTTCCCCAAAAGAGCTAAGTGGTAAAATACCTTCCCAATAGAGCTAATGGTACAATATCCTTCCCCAAAAGAGCTAAGTTACAATATCCTTCCCAAATTTAGCTAAGTGGGGCAATACCTTCCCAAAAAAGCTAAGTGGACAATATCCCCCAAAAGAGCTAAGTGGACAATATCCTTTTCCCAATAAAGCTAAGGGGGCAAATCCTTCCCAAAAGAATAAGTGGTACAATATCCTTCCCAATAAGCAATGGGACAATATCCTTCCCAATAGGCTAAGTGGGGACAATACCTTCCCAAAAGAGCTAATGGGACAATATCCTTTCCAAAATACTAATGGACAATACCTTTCCCCCTTGAGCTAAGTGGGACAATATCCTTCCTAACAGAGCTAAAGGACAATATCCATCCCAAAGAGTAATGGTACAATATCCTTCTAACCGACTAAGTGGTAAATATTTTCCTAATAGAGCTAATGGGGACAAAATCCCTTTCCCCATAAACTAAGGGTACAATTCCCCCAATAAGTTAAGTGGGACAATATCCTTCCCAAAAAAGCTAAGTGGGACAAAAATCCTTCCTAATAGAGCAAAGGGGACAATATCCTTCCAATAGAGCTAAGTGGTACAATACCTTTCCCAATAAGCTAAATGGACAAAACCTTTCCCAATAGAGCTAAGTGGTACAATATCCTTCGTAAAAGAGTAAGTGGTACAAAACCTTTTCGAATAAAAGGGTTGGGGGTACATGACAGGGGGTCAGCGGCCTCGTTTCCCCGGGGTTTTTCTCGTGTTTTCCGGGTCGCTCTTACGGCTAAAATTTTTAAATTTGTGTCATCAACCTAACGATACTCCCTCTAGCGCCGGGAAAACCAATCTGGGGGGAAAAAATTTATATAGAGTAAAAAAAAAGGAGAATTAGGGGCACTCCGCAATTTTTCTGCCAGAGGGAATCATAGCCTGTGCCCCCGGTAAAAAAAATAAAATAATTGAACTTTGTGTCAAGGAAAGAAAGTCTCCCTGAAACATTGATATACTATTATTTGTATACTACAGTGGCCCCATATATTGATGATAAAGGAAAGTTCCCCTTTTAAAACAGGTGAATTTGAAAAGTGATAAGCCTATAGAGGCAGGGGCCAGAAGTCGCCAGAAACTTTCCACAGGCACTTTTTTTAATATCTTCCTGGCCTCTAGGTCCGCATATAATCTTCCTGCCTGCTAGGTCTCGCACATAATCTAGTGATACCAGTAAAGCAGAAACAGTGTTTAGTACAACAACCAGTATTATAATGTATTATGGGGGAGTGACTTTCATATTTTTTTTTTTTCTTTGAAATCCAGACGTATACGTGAATTTTCATAAAACCTGTAGTTTTCCAGCGTCGCAAATACACAACGAGAAGCAATTATTTAAATACAGAAAAGCGTCCTCCTCCAAAATTCACCAGTCAACTATATGATAATACAGCATTTATTTTTGGTGGAGACGGAAAAAAAAATAGGAAAACTAATACACGATTGATAAGGGGGGGAGGGGCGACCGTTCGTCATTTTAGGAGTCCCCGCATCACCGGCTCTTCAACACACAAGTTTACTTTTGTATCAATCAAATCACATACACTCGGGTTTTTGA
>NW_026505114.1:0-17700 GCF_026875155.1 Cherax quadricarinatus
AGTGTTGGGGTGATTGGAGGTACTATGTTCCCAAGAGATTTTGCAAGAAAAGTTTTTTTAGTTCCCTTGAGGGGGAAGGGTGTAAGGAGCAGATTAAAATAAAAAACATGTTTAATTCCCTATAAATTATATAACATTAATTCTTTGGAGCGAAATTTTTGTTCCCTTACACGGGTATTCCCAAATTGAATTTGAATTTTTTGAGGGGGTTTTTCCTTTTTCACTTTTTCCCC
The DNA here is from genome assembly GCF_026875155.1 of Cherax quadricarinatus. Taxonomy (NCBI): domain Eukaryota; kingdom Metazoa; phylum Arthropoda; class Malacostraca; order Decapoda; family Parastacidae; genus Cherax; species Cherax quadricarinatus. The sequence goes on from NW_026505114.1 coordinate 234, forward strand.
TTGAAGCACTGAGTTTTTTTTTGTTTTTTTTGAACGGGGCCCGCATCATTTTGTAAATTACCTATTATTTTTGTTCTTTTTTAAAAGGTATTGAAATTTTTGGGTATCCCTGTCCATTCGGGTTGTAAATAATCTTCCTCAAGTACATGTGTCATAATAATCCAATGGGGAAAAAAATGCATGATTTTTCAGGTTGGGATGGGGTTTTTTCAATGTGTGTGTGTGAGGGGGGGGGGGGAGGGGGGGCCCTGTTTGCAGCACAGGTTTTTAAAAAGGCATTTGGTCGGGTGTATTTGTTGAGGTGGATAGGGTGTTTGTCATTAATTTGGGAGCATTATTGTTTTGAGGTTTAATTTTAGGATTTTATTAATAGCCTTTTTGTGGCCTTGTTATTAAATTTTATTCCTTTTTAAATTGGTATGTTAAAAAAACTTGTAAAAAGTAGACGTCAGATTTTGCCTGATTGTTTTTTTTATTTTGTTTTACTGATGTTGCCCTTGATCATTTTTTATATTTTTTTTTAATTAATATCTGTACATGATTTTTTAAATAAAATAAAAAAAAAAAAAAAGTCCAACAACCGTAAGTATAGCTCCCTTTTCAGCTCCTCAGGTTCCCGACTTCTTCTAATTGGTCTTTTTGGGCATGTTGGTAATTATTCATAATCTGTGTGCCGGACCGGGTTTCAAGGCTTTACCCTTGACTGCCCCGCAATACTGCAACTTGAGGGCTCTGAAAAATCTTTTCTGTATCTATTGGGGCTCTAAACGATCCCAAAAAGAATGTACTTTTTAAGGTTGTCGAACGGGTAAATTCCGGGGCAATTGGGCAACATATTGACGGTGTGGTTTTTTTGGGGTCCCGCGGGGTTTCAACCCCCCCCTTGGGAATACTAGCCTTTAGTACTTAACTTATTTTTGAAATTCATCTCCTGATGTAAACATCTTCTTGTGAATTGCCCAAGCCTGTTGAAGACTACCCGGGTTCATCATCCTCAATAGCCGTAGCTCATATGCTAAATGCTTGTTCATAGGCTTCCCCTTTTCCCCCCCAAAAACTCTTAAAGCAGTTTTTTGCAAATCATCGCAGTCTACTTTCGCGTTGGAAAGTACCCTTGCCCCTTTTTTACGCTTTTCTGTTCAGTTGCCCTTTGTTGCTGCTACTGACGTTTTAATTTTGTTAACACTAAACAGATTCCCCTAAACCCCCCCATCGCCATTGCGAAGTTTAATGGGGAGTGTGACACAATGACTCAAACCCCACCACCCCACGCACGTCACGGGTTAGGTAAGAATGAACGAGTTTTAAAGGGCTTCTCAAAGCTTAACAACCCCCTTTTTTAAATTTTGCCCTTACATGAATCAAAAATGTACTCTTTAGCTCTCAAACCCCAAAAAAAATGTGTACGATGTGAAAGTTTAACCAGCATTAACTGTACAATCCAGCAATAATACGGGATTTAACCTAGCTCGGGAAAATTTCCAATCCACATTAACATGAATCAAAGACAATGAAAACACACAAATAAAATGAGTATACAAAATTAAAAAAACTTGGTTTTAAAACAAATAAAAATTTAACCCAAATCAACTTGTAAAAAGTAAATAATAATGTAGAAAAAGCTTGGCCCAACTGTGCCCCGCTTACTCTGTCTACATGGGGTGGTTTGGGTAAAGGGAAATCCTAACCTAGCTATGTCTATAACTTAAACCCGGCTTTATAAATCCCTGTAAAAAAAATAACTAGGTTAAATCTTCCCACCATAAAAAAAAAAAAAAAAACCCCAAAAACAAAAAAAAAAAAAAAACAAACAAAAAAAAAAAAAAAAAAAAAAAAAAAAAACTTTTGTAAAACACGCCCAGCCTCTGTGTAAATTTTACCTTTGTAATCAACAAACGTTCCAAATGGGTACTTGAACTTAAATAATTTTTAAATTTCCAACTTCCTACTATGGCTTCCTTATTACTCAATTTTTAAACCACTTTTTTTGTTTAGTCGCCCCGGATTGCCTCCCCGGAAAATTTGCCGGTTTGGGGGTAAATACCCCCAACTTTTTTAAAAATTGGTTTCAAAAACCTGCCCCGCATGATATAAAACCAACCTTTGTAAAAACCGGTTCACTTCCCCAAACTAGCCCCTTTCCCCTGTATCCCCCTCAAAAAAGAAACCACTTTTGTAAAAATTAATTTGCCCCCCCCCAAAATTCCTACCCGGGGATTAACCTTTATAACTTCAGCCCAAAATTCTTAAGACGTTAAAACAAACTGGGTTTTCAAAAACCCGTTTCAACCAGGGGCCCAATTTACTCACTCACAATCTCCTCAAAACTGGGCCAGTAATTTACAGAAAAAAAAAGTGAAAGGTCCTGTCCTTACTGTATAGGGCCTGACGGAGGCAATCTACGGTACCCTCGAGGTGCATTTCCAGATTTCCCAAGTCTCAGATGTAAACACGGGGGGGGCCTCCTGCTGTCCCGGCCTCTTGTCCATTTTGGTTCTGTCTTAAAAGAAACGACTGGTCTCCCTTTCCCGACCCTCGTCTCTCGTTTAAAATAGGCCCGCCATTCTCCCTGCTAACTTATCCTGGTTTTCCTACATTTCGGCCTTTACACCTTGTTAAGGTTTACTACTTTATCTTACACAGATGCCTTAGTAAACCTAAAATTGTGATACCATAAAACTACCCACTCCCTTCCCTGAAGATAATTATAAAAAAATACATGCCTACCAAAAATCCCGCGGACAAGAGAATGCTTCCCTGTTTTGGGGGGGTATAAGGGGCCCCCACTCAGCCGTCCCCCTACGGGCCCTGCTGGATCTGCCCTGTGGAATTTTTGGGAGCAAATAAATTTCCACAAAATATAATATATATATATATAAATATATTAATATATATATATTAATATATATAAATAAAATTTTTATGTCGGCCGAATATGTAAAACTGGGCAATTACAAAAACTCATTTTAAAATAAGTCTTTTTTTAAAATTTTTTTTTTTATAGTTTAAAGATAATTTTTTTCATTAAATTTTATGTAAAAATTTTAATTTTTTTACAAAAGGAACTTAGAAAATTAAAAATTACAAACGCAATTTTTTTACCTAACCCAACTAAATATATTTTTTGATTTTTTTAAAATAATTTAAAACTAAAAAAACACAGCAAAATTATTTTTTTCGTTAGGTTCAGAATGATTTTGGCGAAATTTTTGCATAAACAAATTTTCGCTTTTCCTATATGGCAAAAATGAGCGTTGCTATTTAAGCCAAGATCGCAAGTTCTGCCTATTTGGCACGAAAATATATATATATATATATATAAAATATATATATATATATATAATATATATATATATATATATACATATATATATATATATATATATATATATATATATAATATATATATGTCGTGCCGAATATGAAAAAACTGGTCAATTAGCAAGAACTCTTTTAAAAATTAAGCCTTTCTGAAATTTTCTCTCACATGTTTAAAGATATTTTTTTTTCAATAATGTTAATGCAAAAATTTTTAATTTTACACCAAAAGAATCTTAGAAAACTTACCTAACCTTATTATAACAAGATCAATTATTTTAGCCTAAGGCAACCAAAATAAATTTTAAATACGTTTACAGTAATTAAGTACTAAACAAACACAATCAAATATTTTTTTTTCGTTAGGTTCAGAATGATTTTGGCGAAATTATTGCATACACAAATTTTCACTTGTCCTATATGGCAAGATGAGCGTTGCTATTTAAGCCAAGACCGCAAGTTTTGCCTCTTCGGCACGACATATATATATATATATATATATATATATATATATATATATAATATATATATATATAAATATATATAATATATATATATATAATATTATATATATTTTATATATATATATATATAATATATATATATATATATATATATATATATATATATACATACATGTATAATTGTGTGTGTGTATACTCACCTAGTTGTGGTTACAGGGGTCGAGCCACAGCTCCTGGCCCTGCATCTTTGCTGGCTGCTGCTAGGTCACTCTTCCCTCTCCATGAGCTTTATCATACCTCTTCTTAAAGCTATGTATGGATCCTGCCTCCACTACATCACTTCCCAGACTATTCCACTTAAATTATTTATTTTTATTTATTTATTTTTGCCCTTTGCAACAACATTGAGATTTTATTTTACAATGTGGGTTGCAAAGCAAAGAAGCCTCTATTAGCCTATGCATTATGGGCCTACTTAACATTAAGGCTTACATCATTTAAACAATAAGGATTATATCATAGTTGTACAGTAGGATAGTAACTATTTCATAGTTGTACAGTAGATTATTAATTATAAATGAATCAAAATTTGTATAAGACAAAGATAAATTTATATTCGAAAATGCTTTTTGTGAAAACAATGATTCAATTATATTCCTGTCAACAATGGATAAAAGGTTCAAAGTGATTGTTGAAGTGGGAGTACATAGGTGAGTATGTGTGTACTGAGTATTTAGCGTTCAATCTAAGGTGATTAAGTGGCTTTTGAGAAGAGTCTTTGCAAACAGTACATTGAGATTTTATATTTACAATAGTGGGTTGCAATGCAAAGAGAGCCTCTATTATGCCTATGCATTATGGGCCTACTTAACATTATTGGCTTACAGTCTACTTAACAATAAGGAGTATATCATAGTTGTACAGTAGGATAGTAATTATTTCATAGTTGTACAGTAGATTATTAATTATAAATTTAATAAAAATTTGTAAAAGAAAAGAAAAAATTTTATATTCGAAAATGCTTTTTGTGAAAACATGTTTCAATTATATTCCTTCAACAATAGAAAAAAGGGTTTTCAAAGGATTGTTGAATGGGTACATAGGGATATGTGTTACTGAGTATTTAGCGTTAAATCTAAGTGATTAATGGCTTTTGAAAAGTTTTAAAATTTTTTTTTCGACGGGGTTTACTTTAAACCGGGTAATTATTTTTATTATTATTATTATTATTATTATTATTATTATTTTTTTATTATTATTTTAAATCAAAAAGCACTAACCACAAGGGCTTAAGCACTGCGGGGTAGGAAAGGGAAGGGGGGGGTCGGGGCAGAAGGGGGGGGATGATTAGTAGGTACAAAAAACAGCGGGCGGGATAGTGAGGGGTAGGGGGTGCAAGAATTGGGTAAAAAGGGGCTGAAGGTATCATCACAAGTTTGTGAGTAAGTCTTTTGTTGCAGAAAGTCAATGAAGAGTCCGGGATGAAAGGGGGGTCCATAAAGAAGGGAAGGAAAAGGGGGAGAGCAGGGGAGCGAAGACGATTTTGGGAGGAAAATTTCTGCGGCTCGTTGATAAAGGGGGGCAGTCTAACGAATGTGGCTGACCGATACGGAACCTGACAATTTTCTCACAGAGAGGAGCGGGGTCCCCTCCATAATACCAGAGTAAGACGATAGGCCAATGTGAAGGCGGGAAAAGTATCCCCCCAACCTCGACACGGGTGACAAGAAGACGGCCATAACCTATCTCGGTTTAATAAAAAAAATTTTGTTATTGACAAAGAAACCCAACGTTTTTTCCCAAAGGGGGCGTGAAGGGGGGACTATTACACAAAAATCCGGAAAATGGAACCCTCTATATGAAATTGGATGTATTGTACTGTAGGCCCATATGCTGAGCATTATCTGATTAGTGATGTGAACATCCCGGGGTTTTTATACTCACCCCAAGATCTTTCCCTTGATAGGTTTGCAGTTTTTGGCCACCAACCCTATACTCTGCGGGCCTTTTCCCTTCCCTTATTCAGACTTTTGCAGGCAGGATAAATTCGGAAGCCATTTGCTGACCGGGTGCCCCACCCGTCCGGGCCCTTTTTGAAGTCCTCCCGTCCTATCAGATTTAATTCTCCCATTAACTTCACATCATCTGAAAAACGGGGACCTTCTGATCAAAAACCCTTCCTCATGTCTTCACATATACCAAAAATACACTGGCCTGGGACCGCCCCTTGGGGGACCCCGCTCGTCAGGGGTGCCCACTGATACATCATTACTCCATGCTCGTTTGCCTCCCCCGTCGTTTCTCGATCCATTGCAGTGCCCTTTCCGTTTTAGCCCCTATGCTCAAGCTTCTGCACTAATCTTTTGTGAGGAACTGTAAAAAGGCCTTCTTGCAGTCCAAAAAGCAATCACCCACCCTCTCTCTCTTTCTTACTTCTTTTTTTTATCCATAAAACTCCAGAAGGTTGTGACACGGGATTTGCCTTTCCTGAATCCGGGCTGGTTGGCATTTATACTCCTGTTCCGTTCCAGGGCCCCACCACTCTCCCCGATAATCTTCTCCAAAATTTTTGCATACAAACTAAATGACCGGGTTATATTAGTGGGGCCCTTTTCTGTCTCCTTTTTTGAAAATGGGGAAATACATTTTCCGTCTTCCCCTCCTCAGGTAGTTGTCCAGTTTTTAGGGATGTGTTGAAGATTGTGGGAATGGTACCACAACTATCTCCCCTCCTAAGGACCCACGAGAGATGTTTCCGGCCCATTGCCTTTGAGGGATCGAGTCCCTTTGAGTTTTCACCCCTCCTCATTGTATGTATGTCGTCCCCACTTTTGGTTTTTCCCTTTTTGTGTCCCCTCTGGCTTCCCCCCCGAGCCTTCCTTCCCCTACTGTAAAAAACTTTTTTAAACTCGGTTTTAGCTCCCACAACCTCTTGATCGTTTCTTTTGAGTTCTCCCCTTTTTCCCCAGCCTATCACCTGGGCCCTTACGTTTTTCTTCCTCCTAATGTGGTAACAGCATTTCGGTCAGATTTTTACTTTCGATGCTTTCGTTTTCATACTGCGCTGGGCCTCCCTCCTTATCTGCCATACTCGTTTTTCTGGGGTCTTCTAAAATCTCCTTGTTTTCCCCCGGGCCTATCCTCCTGTACCTTTTTCCCTTCCGGCCTTTGTTTTTTGCCTCCCTACACCCTTTGGGGAAACCAAGGACTCGTTTTGTCTTCCTATTATTTTTGTTTCCCTTGGAACAAAATTCCTCTCCCCTTGCACTTTTTTGCCACAATTCCATCACTCGTTTACCCCATTTTCCTACCCTTTTTCTGCCCACTGAACCTCCTCGAAGTTTCCATACCTGTGTATCCCCCCTTTTATAGTTTGGCCTGTCCCCTTCAGTTCCTGTTACCTTTTCCCCCTGTAAATCTACTATAAGTCAAAACTCAGAACCACATGACGCTAGCTCCAAGGGGGCCCCCGTAAGGATGCCTCAATGTCTAACTCTTGGGTGAACACAAGATCCAGGCTTGCTGCTCACCCCCCTCTCCCCTCTGTTGTTCCATGACATGTTTTTGCATGATTTTTAAATACCACATCATCATCTTGGCTCCCAGTTTTGGGGCCCCCATGTGTGTATATAGTGTGGTTGTTATGATGTGTGTGTTGTAGAGTGTGTGTGTTGGTTTTAAGGTGTGCGTTGTTTATGAGTTTTGTGTGTGTGTGTGTGTGTGTTGTGTGTGTGTTGTGGTTTTGGGGGTGTGTGGTGTGTTTATTGGTTTTGTGTATAATTTGTATTGGTGTTGTGGTGGTGTGTGTGTGGTGTGTGTGTGTGTTTTGTTTAGGACTCACAAACAACATTTGCACCAAAAACCACTACAGTTTGACCGGGGGTGGAAGTGTGAATTTCTCATTACTCTAAAATTTTTTTGTACGAATGGTTAAAAAATACCGACAAATGAGTAAGACACATTTCAACATCTGGGATCTTTATTGTAAACGTTTCGCCCTCCATGGGTTTTTCAATCAAATTTCCAGGACATAACTTTTGATGATGTTTGAAAAACCGACAAGTGAAGATTGAACCTTTGCACTAGGAATTTTTTTCAGAAACGTTCGCCACAGGGGCTTCATCATCCAATACAAAAGGAAGGCTAAGGGGAGGAGGAGAATGGTAATCATCCCCCAACCTGGGCGAGTGTTTAGTCCATCAATTTTGTAGAATGTACAGCATAGGGCCGTAACTGCTTATATACTTATGAGGGGACGTGAAGCAGATGGGGGCGGGCATAGTGTACCATCCCTAGTCGAAGTAGGGCTTCGTCCAAAGGGTTTAAAAAGGGGCTGATTACCCATTCCCTCCTCTCCTACGCCTTTCCCTTTTATTGGACTGATGAAGCCCCTGGGTGGCGAAACGTTTCCTGAATAAAGATTCCCATATGCTGCATAAGTGTCTCAATCTTCAACTTGTCGGTTTTTCAAACCATTCATCACAACTGTCAGACACGGCAGCATCATGGGTCTTGTTACAAAGAATTCTTCAACACTTGTTCAACCTTTGGACGAAGACCTACTTCGACTAGTGGATGGTACCACTATGACCCCGCCTCCATCTGCTTCACGTCACCTCACTACAGTATATAAGCCACGTCTACGGCCCTATGCTGTACATTCTACAAGATTGATGGACTGAACACATCGACTCCAGTTGAGGGACTGATTACCTCATTCTCCTCCTCTCCTTACGCCTTCCTCTTTGTATTGGACTGATGAAGCCACTGTGTGGCGAAACGTTTCCTGAATAAAGATTCCCATATGCTGCATAAGTGTCTCAATCTTCAACTTGTCGGTTTTTCAAACCATTCATCACAACTGTCAGACACGGCAGCATCATGGGTCTTGTTACAAAGAATTCTTCAACACTTGTTCAACTTTTGGACGAAGACCTACTTCGACTAGTGGATGGTACCACTATGACCCCGCCTCCATCTGCTTCACGTCACCTCACTACAGTATATAAGCCACGTCTACGGCCCTATGCTGTACATTCTACAAGATTGATGGACTGAACACATCGACTCCAGGTTGAGGGACTGATTACCTCATTCTCCTCCTCTCCTTACGCCTTCCTCTTTGTATTGGACTGATGAAGCCACTGTGTGGCGAAACGTTTCCTGAATAAAGATTCCCATATGCTGCATAAGTGTCTCAATCTTCAGGACATAACTTGAAGACAGTAGAACTATGTACAGAAGATGAGGTAATCAGTCCCTCAACCTAGGAGTAGGTGCGAACAGCACCATAGTCGTGGAGATTCTGAAGCAGAAGAAAGAATCCTGGCGCTTATATAGTAACGTCAGGTGAAGCAGACGAGGGCAAATTCACTGGTGGGCGGGATTCCCCAGTGGAAGTAGGTCCTTCCCAAAGAGATGGGTTAGTTGTAGTAGTAGTACTTGTCGTAGTTGTGAAGGTTATGTACATGTCCTCAGAATTAAGATTCCATGATGTTGCAGTGTCTGACAAGTTGTGTACGAATGGTATATAATACCGACAAGATGAGAGTAAGACACATGTGCAACATCTGGGTATCTTTATTGTAGACGTTTCGCCATCCAGTGGCTTTATCAATACAAATTCCAGGACATAACTTGAAGACAGTAGAACTATGTACAGTGAATTTGCCCTCGTCTGCTTCACCTGACGTTACTATATAAGCGCCAGGATTCTTTCTTCTGCTTCAGAATCTCCACGACTATGGTGCTGTTCGCACCTACTCCTAGGTTGAGGGACTGATTACCTCATCTTCTGTACATAGTTCTACTGTCTTCAAGTTATGTCCTGGAATTTGTATTGATAAAGCCACTGGATGGCGAAACGTCTACAATAAAGATACCCAGATGTTGCACATGTGTCTTACTCTCTAAAATTTGTTCATGATTGCAGCCATGTATAAACGTAAGTAACCATTCTTACAGTATTCATTACCTTTGTAACTTGTGAGTTCATTACCTTTGTAACTTGTGAGTTCATTACCTTGTACCTAGTTCAGCCATCAAAACTTTGGAGCCCAGTCCCTGGACCCATTGTGTACCTCTGTAATCTGTAAATACCTTTGTAACTTGTCATGATTGTGACTAGACCTACCTGGAGTTCATTACCTTTGTAAATTGTGAGTTCATTACCTTTGTAAATTGTGAATTCATTACCTCTGTAACTTGCTCAGCTATCAAAACTTTGAGGCCCAGTCCCTGGACCAATTATGTACCTCTGTAATCTTTTGACTACCGCCCACAGGATGGGTATGGGGTGCATAATAAACATATTAAACTAACTAAACTAACTTGTACTGCTGACCGTGCAGCAGTGTCTGCCTGTTCATTGCCCTGTACGTCAACATGACCAGGAACCCAACAAAAAACAATATCTTTATGCTTGGTAGAGATACGGCATAACCAAAGTTGGATATGGAGAACTAAGGGGTGAGGTGTATCAAATTTCCGTATAGCTTGTAGAGCACTAAAGGAGTCTGAGACAACCACAAATGATGACACAGGCCTAGATGCAATACGAATAAGTGCTGCAAGAATGGCATACAATTCAGCAGTAAAAATGCTAGCCGAAGATAGTAAATGCCCTCGCACGATGCTGTCCGGAAACACTGCTGCAAATCCGACGCCATCAGAAGATTTAGAGCCATCTGTGTACATGGCGATGGCATGAGAATGAGAGTGGAAGTGGTCAAGAAAAAGAGAGTGGGAAGCCACCGTAGGCAGTTGGGCTTTGGAGCAAGGGAGTGAGAAAGAACAGACCAGAACAGCTGGAATTTCCCAGGGGGATAGGGAAAAGTGAGATGCTACATGAACATATAAAGCGGTATCTGAAGGGAAGACAAGAGCGAATGCAGGCGAAGAGAGAAGGAATGGAGCAAACAGGGGTGGCGAACAAATAATGTCTACTAATATGAGTGACTATTCTATAAATGGAAGGATTGCGGAGATTGTGAGAGCGTACATAGTAGCGAAGGCAATGGGCATCACAGCGATCAGACAAGGATGGAACATTTGCTTCTGCATAGAGGCTCTCAACAGGGCAAGATTGAAAAACACCAACGCATAAACATAATCCTTGGTGATGGATGGGGTTAATTATAAATAAGGGAGCGGTCAGGTGAAACATATCGACTTCTTTATTTTTCAACCGATTACGTTCATTTTTGGTGTACTATTAGAAGCTTATATCAAATATCCTGCGCTGAAGTTTCAATCATATCGGCCAAAAAGGAAATGAAATATGCAAAATTTACGAAAAATTGCATTTGGCAGGGGAGTCCTTCTCAGTGGTACTTGGAAAAGTGGTTTTGACACTTGCTGCTAATAGAACACCTCTAATTCCATCACTGTAAGTGTACCTATTCTAAAATAAACCTTATCTTCATGCTAAAAAAATAAGTTTCATAACTTTTTTGACATATTGGAAGATATCGGTCTTGTTGCCCACATAAATCTAAAAATATTTGGGATACTTCAGACAGGTACATGTAAACTTGTAAAGCAATCATTCTCCTATGTTTGTTGTGAAAATCAAGTCAATTCAATCATAAATAAAGATGGATTGCCCCTAAATAGGTAAATAAGTTACTTTCGAGATATAGGCCGAAGCGCGCGGCACCCCAGCTGCCCGGGAAATAATTTTTTTCCCCGAAAAATTCGCTTTATTTTACACTTTTTGCGTGACCTACGAGTGTTTATTACAGTTAACCATTGTAAATCCGTTTTCTCTCATCACTTGTAAGAGATAACGAAACTTCAGGGGATACACCGATAGAAATTTTTCCCTCTTGGGCATCATATTATGCTATATATTATTTTTTACGGTGTGCTTTTTATGTTTATATGCTATTATTATATTGCATTATGTCATAATAGATCAATTGTGATAGATAAATAAGCCTTATAATTGATATTAGCATGGGTATGGAATATTTATGGAATATTTTGTTGGCTGGAGGTGTCGGCCATTTTGGGTACTATACCCAGGGTACCTGACTGGTTACTTGACCATATTAGCTCCGCCCGCTTGGGCATGATCTCAGACAGTGAATTTGTATTATATTAGACATAAAGATATACGAAAACGATAAAAATAACAAGGGGGAAAAACGTAAACAAAGCCGCGTCAGCGCTTCTTACGCAATATGACGCGTCAGCGCTGTCACCATGCCTGTTATAAATGGCTGTAATTCCTTTTAGAAACATCGTACAAGGATAATAATTATACCAGAGTGTAGCCAGAAAGTTCAGCTATTTTTTGGTAACAATAACTCCATTTTCATATTTTTTCGAATTGTTTTTTGCCCCGCGCGCGTGAACCTGACCGCTCCCTTAGGCTACAGAGAGTAGCAGGAGAGGCCGCTGAATAGATCTGGTCACCATAATCGAGTTTCGATAAAATGAGGGCTGAATGTAGGCGAAGGAGAGTTCGACGATCAGCTTCCCATGAAAGATGAGCAAGGGTTTTAAGAAGGTTCAGCCGGCTGTGACAAGTTGCCTTTAGAGAGGTAATGTGGGGTTTCCAGGATAACCTACGGTCAAAGAGAAGGCCTAGAAACCTGACTGTATCACGTTCAGGGATATGGGAGCCATAGAGGTACAAAGGATGATCGGAGATGACACAGCATCTAGTGAGAGTAATTTGGTGAGTTTTGGTACTGGAAAATTTAAACCCATGTGTGGTGGCCCAATTGGAAACACGGTCGACCACATGCTGGAGAGAAACTGTAATGAGGTGACAGTCAGTGCCTGCACAAGCAATAGCGAAGTCATCAACATAGAGTGATGACCAAAAATTGGATGATGAACAGAGGCCAAATCATTTATAGCAAGGAGAAAAAGTGTTGTGCTCAGAACGCATCCCTGAGGGGGACCTTCAGCATGGGACAAAGTCCGGGGAGAGCACATTATTGACTCGAACATGGAAATGTCTGTCAGTTAAAAAGCTCTTACGGAAAGATGGTAGATTGCCTCGGAGGCCAAAGGAGTGGGCTTGGGCCAAAATATTATACCTCCAAGTTGTGTCATATGCCTTCTCAAGGTCAAAAAATATGGCAATAACTGAGTGGTTATTCGCAAAGGCATTACGAACATACATATCCAAGCATAGTAAGGGGTCTATGGTAGGACGGCCCTTATGAAAGCCATATTGACGAGTGGAGAGACTGTTGTGTGTCTCTAAATACCACATTAAAAGTCTGTTTACCAGACATTCCATCACTTTGCAAACTGCACTGGTAAGAGCGATGGGACGATAGGGAGAGGCTTCATGTCCCGTAGTACCTAGTTTGCGGTATGGTTTTTTTTAGAACAATGGCAGATTTCCACAGCTGTGGAAGAACTCCTTGTGACCAAATAAGATTGAAAAGACGTAAGAGGACTGCAAGGGCTGACTGATGTAAATGTTGTAACATACGAATATGAATGTCGTTGGGCCCAGCTGTCGATGATCGACAAGCTGAGAGTGTTGCCTCCAGTTCCTGAAGTGTAAAAGACACATTACACTGTTCTTCTCTGAGAGAAGAAAAGTCCAAGGGTGCTAACTCTCTGGCAGACTTTGAGGAAAGAAACGAGGGGCAGAGATGGAGCCCTAGAGAAATATGGACCAGATGATTGCCAGTTTCAATGGCAACATCTAGAGGGTTTGCTATATCAACACCGGCAACCCGCAGAACAGGAGCCGGGTGAGGAGAATATTTACCACTCAGTTTCCGTACTTTTTTCCAGACTGCACTCTTAGAGGAAGCAGTGTGATGGTGGAGACATAATCTCGCCAGCAAGTGCTTTTAGCATCATGGATTATGCGGTGAGTGATCGCACTCTTCTGCTTAAAATCAAGAAGTCTCTCAGTGGTTCTATTGTACCGGTACCTGCCCCATGCAGCGTGTTTCAAACACACTGCACGAGCTCAAGCAGGAGACCACCAAGGCACGCATTTCTGAGAATGCCTGCCCGAGGTTTCGGGTATAGAATGAGAAGCTGCGGTTAAAACGGAGGACGAGAAGAGGTGTAAAAGCTCATCAATGGAAGATGAAGAAGGAACCTCACTAAAAACTGTTAGTTGTGAGTAAAGGTCCCAATTTGCCTGATCAAACTGCCAGCGTGGGTTACAAAGAGGTGGTGAATATGAAGGGGAAGTAAGAATGATTGGAAAATGATTGCTGTCATGTAAATCCGGGAGAACAGACCAGGTGAAGTCTAGTGTGGCGGAGGAAGAGCAGACAGAGATCTATGCAAGAGAGAGTATGAGTACGAGGATCAAAATGGGTGTGAGTACCTGTATTTAAAACATGGAGGGGGTGGGAAGCAAGAAAAGCCGCCAACTGAATGCCACGGAAATCACAGTGAGACCCCCCCCCAGAGGAAATGATGGGCATTAAAATTGCCAAGTAACAGAAGTGGTGGCGGTAATGACGAAACAAGAAAGGCAATATCCGGAATAGATAATGCTCAAGAAGGAGAGAGATACAAAGAACAGAGTGTATACTACCTATGCAGGTGGATACTGGCTGCTGTGTAATGCAGTGAAGTACGAACAAATAGCTGATGGTACGGAATATCAGTGCATAGAAGAAGGGCACTTTCGTTAAAGGTCCCATCAGGAAAAGGATCCGAAGAATACAATAAATTATAGCCTGAGATGGGATAGATAACAGCAGTGTGATTTTGGTTCTTGTAAGCAAACACCAACAGGGGAAAATTGGGAGAACATTGTCTGAAGCTCACCCCGATTACCCCTGAAGCCACGTATATTCCACTGTAAATAGGCCATGATTGGCAACGATAAAGATACTAGAAATCCGCAGGTTAGGGTACTTATGGACTAGAGGGGTTAGAAAAGTCCACATGCGGTTGCAGCGGAAAACGTTCAAGCAGCGAAGGAACGGTGCGCTGTGAAGAAAGGAGCTGCGCAGATGGAGGAGAGGAGAGAAAAGGAACAGAGGGTGGATCAGTGTCCATTGATGGTCTGGTCTCTGCAATATATTCAGAGATTGCTTCAAGTGTTTCGGAGTTCAGAGACGTTGTATGGGAGACAATATTGGAGATGGAAGGAGGAGGAGTTTGAGTAAAGATCGGAACTGTAATGGACTGTACCATGGTAGGGGGGGGGGCGAAAGGGTGGAGGGAACTGGAGAAGTGTGGGAGGGGACAGAAGAGGCAGAATCCTGGGAGGTGGCAAAAGAGGAAGAAACTTGGGAGGGGACAGGGAAGGAAGGCACAGTACAAGGAGGAGGATGAACCTCTTCACTTGTAACAGAGCCAGTGAAAATCTTCTGGTAATGAATTACATATTTTGGGGCCCTTTATGTGCATAGAGTTTTTACACAGTGTGATACGTTCACGAGGTATATCAAAAAGAGATCTGTGTCTTGTGTTGTGGTCATGTGTCCTGTTTAGGTTGGTGAGGAGAAGTTTGAGTGGGGGGTTTATATTTGCGTGTATTGTTCTGTGTGTGTAGTAGGCACATGAATAAGTATGGATGTTCTTAATGGTGAGCAGATTCAGACTTGAAAATTGGTGGAGTATGCTGGTGGGAGTGGGAATTTGTTATCATTCTTACTGCTGCCTTTTGCTGGGTTATTAGGGGTTTTAGGTAATTGGATGTTGGTGATCCCCATGCACAAATTCCATATGTAAGATATGGGTATATGAGTGAATGGTACAGTGCCAGGAGAGCTGATTGTGGAACAGTACATTATCTTTGATAGAATGCCTACAATCTTGGAGATTTTCTTGGTGATTTGTTGTATATGCGTCCGGAACGTAAGGCTACTGTCAAGGTGGATACTTAGGAATTTTTCCTCTGTGAGTCTTGTGACTGATGATCCATTTAGCATTGTGTTAATTGGATCATTTGCAGCTTTGTTTCCAAATTGAATGAAATAGGTTTTATCAGTATTCAGGGTAAGTTTGTTAGTCATCATCCAGGCAGATATTTTCTGTAATTCGCCAGAGATTTAGATTTTGCCACCGAAGTGGCTAGTTTATTGTGCACCCCATATCCATCCTGTGGACGGTAGCGCGAGAGCATGTGGATACACAAAAGGCCTAGGAACTAGGCCCCAAAGGGTTAACAGGAATACATATGGATTTATATCTACATATCTATAGTTCACTTATCTGTTACAAGCAAATTTAGGAAATTTGCTTAGTATATCTGGTATCTTATTTTCATTAATAAGATATCTTGACATGTCACATAGGTTATTATACTGTCTGTCTCTGTATTCCTCAATGAGTGGACAATTAAGCACATAGTGTTCAAGAGAGTGACCATATGCCTGATCACATAATTTACATTTAGTTTGATCATCATCTGTGTGTCTCCCAAACTGCCAGAAGTACTTGTAACCAAGCCTAAGGGGGGCGTAGGGCAAAATCCCTAACTCGGTTATTTACCGTCCGATTTTGTTCAGTTTTGGTACACAAGACAAAGTGTTCTCACTCTTTCTTGAAAATATTTATCAAAAATATACCTCAAACAACAACTGAGAAAAGACTGATTTACTGAAATTGCCCTTGGGCAATACTTCATTCTTATATGGGACTACGTAAGGTGGTTTTGACACTTGGTGCCGAGAGTACAATGCTAATACTTATTTTGACCGATTGTTCCCTCTAAAAATACCTTACCGTTATTTCACAAAAAAATAAAGTTTGTTAGTTCTGGAATATTGCAAAAAAAATCTGCCCTTTACTCCCACATAACTCCCAAAGTATTTGGAATATTTTCAAAAACTAATCGGCGAAAATAAGAGAAATCATTATTCTACAATGTCTGTGCATATTATTCCATTTAATTAAGTAATAAAGGAATTATTTGTTGCCCTAGGTGAATAAGTTACTTCCGAGATATCGGCCGGGAATGCCGGCCGGCCCCCCGTCTCAAAAAAAAAAAATTTTTTCGCGAAAATCGCGTTTGTTTGGGTGTATTTCTTAGTAAACTGATGTTCTAGTGCAGTTATCCTCTTCAAAACACCGTTTTCTCTTACTCGGAGACTAAAGAATGGGACATGGAGATGAGTAGCTCAATATTTATGGAAATATTCCCGATAATCTTTCGTCATATTATGGCCTATTTTATTCAGCCTAGAGTATATAACATGTTTGTATGTTATTTAGAGTGTTTATTATATCATATTAGATCAATTCTGATAGACAAATAAGCCGTAAAGTTGATATATAGCTGATATAAGCGTAATAATGGGTGATTCCTGGCTGGCACCTGGAGCGGTGGAACACTGCCGAGCGTTCCCATCTGGTTCCCGGCAGTCACTAAGTCTCAGGATAAGTCCCGCCTACTGTTTTATGATGCCAAATAGTCAGTTATTATATTAGAAAGAATAATGCAAGAAAAGGCGATAAAAAACAAGAAAATAACTCCAAAAAATATATAGGCCGTGAGCAGACTCGGTACCAACATCGCCGTCACCATACCTGATATAAATGACTATAATTTCTTGTAGAAACGTCGTAGAACATCATTCTGGTACCATTGTGTTGCCAAAGAGTTGAGCTTTTTTTCAGTATATATAACTCAATATCCATATTTTTTCGATTTTTCGGTGAGCGCGCGCGGCAAATTGCCCTACAGCCCCCTAAGCCTGGCCACTACAACATCAGTCAGTCTTCACATTGCAATTTTT
>NW_026505115.1:2500-18079 GCF_026875155.1 Cherax quadricarinatus
GAACATCCTGTCTTTGTCCACTTTGTCTATTCCACGCAGTATTTTATATGTCGTTATCATGTCTCCCCTGACCCTCCTGTCCTCCAGTGTCGTCAGGCCGATTTCCCTTAATCTTTCTTCATAGGACATTCCCCTTAGCTCTGGAACTAACCTTGTCGCAAACCTTTGTACTTTCTCTAGTTTCTTGACGTGCTTTATCAAGTGCGGGTTCCAAACAGGTGCTGCATACTCCAGTATGGGCCTGACATACACGGTGTACAGTGTCTTGAACGATTCCTTACTAAGGTATCGGAATGCTGTTCTCAGGTTTGCCAGGCGCCCATATGCTGCAGCAGTTATCTGATTGATGTGTGCTTCCGGAGACATGCTCGGTGTTATACTCACCATAAGATCTTTCTCCTTGAGTGAGGTTTGCAGTCTTTGGCCACCTAGCCTATACTCTGTCTGTGGTCTTCTGTGCCCTTCCCCTATCTTCATGACTTTGCATTTGGCAGGATTAAATTCGAGAAGCCATTTGCTGGACCAGGTGTCCAGTCTGTCCAGGTCTCTTTGAAGTCCTGCCTGGTCCTCATCAGATTTAATTCTCCTCATTAACTTCACATCATCTGCAAACAGGGACACTTCTGAGTCTAACCCTTCCATCATATCGTTCACATATACCAAAAATAGCACTGGTCCTAGGACCGACCTCTGTGGGACCCCGCTCGTCACAGGTGCCCACTGTGATACATCATTACGTACCATGACTCGTTGTTGCCTCCCTGTCAGGTATTCTCTGATCCATTGCAGTGCCCTTCCTGTTATATGCGCCTGATGCTCTAGCTTTGCACTATCTCTTGTGAGGAACATGTGTCAAAGGCCTTCTGCAGTCCAAGAAGATGCAATCAAACCCACCCCTCTCTCTCGTGTCATACTTCTGTTATTTTATCATAAAACTCCATAGGTTTGTGACACAGGATTTACCTTCCATGAATCCGTGCTTGTTTGGCATTATAATCTTGTTTTCGTTCCAGGTGCTCCACCACTCCCCTCCTGATAATACTCTTCCATAACTTTGCATACTAACACGGCAGTGACACAGGTCTATAGTTAGTGCCTCTTTTCCTGTCTCCTTTTTTAAAATGGGAACTACATTTGCCGTCTTCACATACCTCCCCCCAGGTAGTTGTCCAGTTTCCAGGGACGTATTGAAGATTGATGGTAATGGCACGCACAACATATCTGCTCCCACTCTAAGGACCTCCCCGGGGAGATGTGTCCGTCCCATTCCTTTGAGGTATCGATGTCCCTTAGCTGTTTCTTTCCAACCCCCTCCTCAATCTGTATGTAATGTCGTCCACACTTGTTGGTGCATTCCTTGCGTGTCGACCATCAGATCTGGTCCCCCAGAGTCCATCATGTCTCTACTGTAAATACTTTCCTTAAATCTCTGTTGAGCTCCCACATACCTCTTGATCGTTTCTTGTGAGTTCTCCCAGCCTTCTTTATCAGCCTTATTCACCTGGACCCATGACTGTTGTCTCCGCTCCTAATGTGGGCTATACAGCAAGTATTCGGGTCAGATTTGACTTCGATGCTATGTCGTTTTCCATACTGACGCTGGGCCTCTCCTCCTTATCTGTGCATACTCGTTTCTGGGTCTTCTACTAATCTCCTTTTTCCTGGGTCCTATGCCTCCTGGTACCTTTTCCATTCTCGTTGCACTTAGTTTTGCCTCCCACTCCTTCGGGTAACCCGGGACCGTTTGGTCTTCACTATTATTTTCTGTTCCCTTGGGAACAAACCTTCCTCTGCCTCCTTGCAACTTTGTTGCCACATATTCCATCATTCTCGTTTACCTGATTTTCCTACCATTTCTTCTGTCCCCACTGAACCTTCCTGCAGAAGTTTCTCATACCTGTGTAGTCCCCCCCTTTTAATAGTTTGGCCTGTCCCCTTCAGATCCTGTTACCCTTCTCCACTTGTAACTCTACTATATAATCAAAACTCAGAACCACGTGATCGCTAGCTCCAAGGGGCATCTCGTAAGTGATGTCCTCAAAGTCTGAACTGCTCAGGGTGACACAAGAATCCAGTCCTTTCTGTCTCATCCTCCACCTCTCTCTCTTCTCTGGTTTGTGTCCCTGACATGTTGAATGCATGAGGTTTCAAGTACCACATCCATCATCTTGGCTCTTCCCATGTTTTCCGGGACCCCCATGTGGCCCAGGTTTTCCCAGTCGATCTCCCTGTGGTTGAAATCGCGCGCCCATTACCAGAAACTTTGCTCTGCTCGAGTGAGCACTTCTTTGCCACCTCAGCCAGTGTGTCCACCATCACCCTGTTGTTTTCTTCGTACTCCTCTCTTGGCTTCCTGCGTTCTGTGGTGGGTAAACATCACTCCAATACTACTTTAATTTCCTGACTGAATTGTACACAATGTAGTCTCTTTCTCCAATCTGTCCATTGCCTTCCATTTCCTCAAATCCCCATCGGTGTTTTATGACAAGTGCAACCCCTCCTCCCCTAAACTCTTTCTATCTTTCCTCAGGATCTGATATCCCGTTGGAAGATGTAGTCTGTTATTGTCTCAGCGAGTTTTGTTTCTGTAGTTGTACAGGCAATGATGTCTGGGATTTTTCACTGATTCTTTCGTCCACTCCTCATGTTTATTCGTTATTCCATCCGCGCGTTGAGAACCAAAACCTTCATTTTCTTTTCTATCATTGTGGTCTGCAAGAATATTGGAGTGGGGAGCGAAGCCTTGGTGGGCCTATATGGGGCTGGTGGTGTAGGTGGGGTTTGTGGATGATGGTGGTGGGTCAGAAGCCCATAAGGGACAGGCTATTATTGGTGAGGTTTGTGATATGGGGGGTGGTGGCAGAGGGAACAGTGAGTGGGTTGGTAGTATAGGTTCCAGTTGCGTTGGGAATGTCGCCGGTTGGAGACTTTTTGGTGGAGATTTCTGTGGGTGTGTTGCCCTTCCTCCTGTGTCGGGTCCTGCTCATCTCTTCATTGCCCTTTCGTTCCTCATTGCGTCCCTGTATCCCTCTCTTTCAGTGTAAGTCCCTTTCTTCTTGTGTTTCTGTCCGTCGAGGTATAGCTCTCTGGTACCCCTGTTTGTCCAGTCTTGCTTCTCTTGCAGAATCCTGGTTTTCGAACTGATCGTTCCTTGAAAGTTTTACTCTGACAGGCCGATCCTTGCCACTCGCAAACCACACCAATCTCTGAAAATTTGTCACCTGGGTCATATCGGCCCCTCACCTATTGTTTTCATGATGCCCTCAATCATTTTTTTTTCTCCTCACTGTTTTATTTCTTCAAAGTTGTCCCCCTTGGCTTCTTGGAGCCCGTACACAAAAAACTGACCTCGGCCCTTTCCTCCTCGCCACTGAGTCTCCATCCTGGCTCCTCTGAGCATTTTATTTCCTTCCATTGACATGTTCTTGCCTTCAGGTCCCTGTCATATCTGAAACTTCTATTCTCATGATCTGTCTTTCAAGACCAGCTGTCCCTTGCTACTGCAGTTGGCTTGTTTAGAATCCTGCATATAGCATACCTTCGATGTCTTCGGACCTGTCATTTGATCTTAGTGTGCTCCTCTCGTCATTTCCCCTGCCACCACGTGGGTCAGATAGGGCCTTCCGCGTATGGCATGTCTCCGGTGTTGCTTACTGTCCCCTTGTCTGCACCTGACACTGAATTTCCTGATCTCACATCTCAATTGTCATTTGTCTCTCTAATCTGTTTCAGGCTTTATGCAGTTTCTCTTCTAAGCACTGTACCTAGCCTTCTGCTCAAAGACCTGAACTTCCCACTTCCTGCACTCTTCAGCTGTCCGCGTCCTCCATTTCTTACTCACGCTCTACTAACTTCCTTCCCCACTCTTCCTCCCTTTTTGGAGCTCTAACTCCCAGTCTTTCCTCCCAGGTGCGTCTACCAGATTCTCTGGTGAGTGTGGTGTGTGTTTGTGTTGAGTGTGTGTGTGTGTGTGTGTGTGTGGGAGAGTGTGTGTGGTGTGTTGTATGTGTGTGTGTGTGTATGTGTGTGTGTGTGTGTGGTGTGTGTGTATGTTGTATAAGTGTGTGTGTGTGTGTGTGTGTGTTGTGTGTGGTTATGTGTGTGTGTGTGTGTGGTGTATGTGTGTGTATGTGTGTGTATGTGTGTGTGTGTGTGGTGTGTGTTGTGTGTGTGTGTGGTGTGTTGTGTGTGTGATGTGTATGTTATGTGTGTGGTGTGTGTGTATGTGTGTGTAGTGTGTGTGTGTATGTATGTATGTGTTGTGTATGTGTGTGTGTGTGTGTGTGTATTGTGTGTGTGGTGTATGTTGTGTGTGTGTTGTGTGTGTGTGTGATGTATGTTATGTGTGATTGGTGTGTGTGTGTGTGTGGGTGTGTACTCACCTAGTTGTACTCACCTAGTTGAGTTGCGGGGGTCCAGTCCGAGCTCCTCCCCGCCTCTTCACTGATTCGCTACTAGGTCAACTCTCCCTGAGCGTAGCTTACATACTTCTGCTCTGTGTGTGTGTGGTGTGTGTGTGGTGTGGTGTGTTATGGTGTGTGTGGTGTGTATGTATTGTTTGGTGTTGAGTATGGAGTGTGTGTGTGTGTGTGTGTGTGTGTGTATGTGGTGTTTTGTGTGTGTGTATGTGTGTGTGAGGTGGTGTGTGTGTTTATGTGTGTGTGTGTGTGTAAATATGGGTGTGTGTGTGGTTGTGTGTGTGTGTTGTGTGTGTGAGTGTGGTGTGTGTGTGTGTGTGTGTGTGTGTGTGTGTGTGTATGTGTGGTGTGTATGTTGTGTGTATGTGTGTGTGTTGTTGTGTGTGTGTGTGAGTGTTGTGTGTTGTGTGTGTGTGTGTGGTGTGTGTGTGTATGTATGTGTGTGTGTGTATGTTCTGTGTGTGTTACGAGTGTGTGTCGTATGTGTGTTGTGTATGTAATGTGGTGTGTGGTATGGTGTGTGTGTGTGTATGTGTGTGTGTGTGTGTGTGTAACTGTTTATATGGCTATCGTTTTAATTCCGTACTCTTCTTCTTATACACATTCAGCACTGGTACTATCTCAACCGGTGTGCGAGCAGCTGGTACTATCTTACCAGTGTGCTGAGCAGCTGTACTATCTACCAGTGTGCGAACAGCTGGTACTATCTCTACAGTTGTGCTGAGCAGCTGGAACATATCTACAGTTGCTGAGCAGCTGGTAGCATCTCTAACCGGTGTGCTGAGGCAGCTGGTACTATCTCTACCGGTGTGCTGAGCAGCTGGTACTATCTCTACCGGTGTGCTGAGCAGCTGGTACTATCTCTACCGGTGTGCTGAGCAGCTGGTACTATCTACTAGTCTGCTGAGCAGCTGTTACTATCTCTACCGGTGTGCTGAGCAGCCTGGTACTATCTGTACCGGTGTTGCTGAGCAGCTGTACTATCTACCATGTGGCTGAGCAGCTGGACTATCTCTACGTGTGCTGAGCAGCTGGTACATCTCTACCGCGTGCTGAGCAAGCTGGTGCAATCTCTACGGTGTGCTGAGCAGCTGGTACATACTCTACGGTGTGCTGTCAGCTGGTACTATCTCAACCGGTGTGTGAGGCAGCTGGTACTATCTCTACAGTGGTGTGCGAGCAGCTGGTACTATCACCAGTGTGCTGAGCAGCGTGTACTATCTTTACCGTTGTCTGAGGCGCAGCTGGTACTATCTCTAACGTGTGCTGAGCAGCTGGTACTATCTACCAGTTGTTGAGCAGCTGGTACTATCTCTACCGGTGTTTCTGAGGCAGCTTGGTACTATTTACCAGTGTGCTGAGCAAGCTGGTACTATCTACCAGTGTGCTGAGCAGTGGTACATCTCTACCGGTGCTGAGCAGCTGGTACATCTACCAGTTGTGCTGAGAAGCTGGTACTATCTACCAGTGTGCTGAGTGCATCTGATAACTATCTCTACGGTGTGCTGAGCAGCTGTACTATCTCTACCATGGCTGAGCAGCTTGGTTTACTATCTCAACCGGTTGCAGAACAGCTGGTACTATCTCTACCGGTGTGCTGAGGCAGCTGATAATATCTACCAGTGTGCTGAGGCACTGGTACAATCCTCTACCGGTGTGCTGAACAGCTGGTACTATCTCTACCGGTGTGCTGAGCAACTGGTACTCTAGCTCTACCGGTGTGGATGAGCAGCTGTACAATCTACCGTGTGCTGAGCAAGCTGGAACTATCTACTAGTGTCTGAACAGCTGGTACTATCTACCGGTGTGCTGAGCAGCTGGTGCAATCTCTACTGGTGCTAAGTCAGCTGGTATCTTATCTCTACCAGTGTCTGATCAGCTGGTACTATCTACCAGTGCTGAGCAACTGGGTCCTATCTACCGTGTGCCAGAGCAGCTGGTACTATCTCTACCAAGTGTGCTGAGGCAGCAGGTACTATCTACCAGTGTGCTGACAGCTGGTACTACTCTCTCTCCCGGAGTGCTGAGCAGCCTGGTTCATCTACCGTGTGCTGAGTCAGCGGTACTATCTCTACGGTGTGCTGAGCACTGTACTATCTACCAGAGTGCTGATCACTGGTACTAACTACCGGTGTGCTGAGCAGCTGGTACTATCCTCTTCCAGTGTGCTGACAACACTGGTACTATCTACCAGTGTGCTGGCAGCTGGCACTATCTCAAACCGGTGTGCGAGCAGCTGTACTATCTCTACCTGTGTGCGAGCATCTGGTACTATCTACCAGTGTGCTGAGCAGCTGGTACTATCTAACCGGTGTGCTGAGCAGCTGGTACTACTCTACCGGTGGTGGGCTGAGCAGCTGTACTATCTCTAACCGGCGTGCTGAGCAGCTGCTACTATCCTCTACCGTGTGCTGAGCAGCTGGTACAAATCTCTACCATTGTGCTGACAGCTGGTACTAACTCTACCAGTGTGCTGACAGCTGGTACTAATCTACCATGTGCTGACAACTGGTACTCTCTCTCTCGGTTGTGCTGAGGCATCTGGTTCAAATCTACCGAGTGCTGAGCAGCTGACATCCTCTACCGGTGAGCAGAAGCTGCTGGTACTAATCTACCAGTGTGCTGAGCAGCTGGACTATCTACCGTTGTGCTACAGCAGGTACTATCTCTACCAGTGAGCTGCGCAGCTGGTACTATCTACCATGGTGCTGAGCAGCTGGTACTATCTCTACCGGTGTGCTGAGCAGGCTGGTACTATCTCTAACCTGTGTGCTGAGCAGCGGTACTATCTTCCAGTGTGCTGAGCAGCGGTACTCTATCTACCGGTGTCTGACACCTGGTACTGCATCTCTAACTAAACGGTGTGCTGAGCAAGCTGGTACTATCCTCTAACCGGCGTGCTGAGCAGCTGCTACTATCTCTACCATGTGCAGAGCAGCTGGTACTAACTCTACCGTGTGTGCTGATCAGCTGTACTATCTCAACCAGTGTGCTGAGTAGCAGCTGGTACTATCTCACCAGTGGTGCTGTAGCAGCTGGTACTATCTACCAGGAGCGAGCAGCTGGTACTATCTACCAGTGTGCTGAGCAGCTGGTACTAATCTACCGGTGTGCTGACATCTGGTACTAAACTTACCAGTGTGCTGAGCAGCTGCTACATCTAACCATGTGCTGACAGCTGCTACATATCTACCAGTGTGTGAGCACTGTACTATATCTAACAGTGTGCCTGAGCAGCTGGAACTATAATCTAACCATGTGCTGAGCAGCTGGTACTATATCTAATCAGTGTGCTGAGCAGCTGGTACTATCTCTCCACCGGTGTGCTGAAGCAGCTGGTACTATCTCTAACGGTGTGGCTGAGCAGCCTGGTACTATCTCTCACCCGTGTGCTGAGCAGCTGGTACTATCTCTACCATTGTGCTGAGCAACTGGAACTATCTACCAGTGTGCTTGAGCAGTCGGCAACTATCTCTACCGGTGTGCTTAGCAGCTGGTACTAACTTCTACCTGGTGCTGAGCAGCTGGTACATCTACCAGTGTGCTGAGCAGCTGGTACATCTACCGGTGTGCTGAGCAGCTGGTACAATCTCTACCGGTGAGCTGAGTCATCTGGTACTATCTCTACCGGCCGTGCTGAGCAGCTGCAACTATCTCTACGGAGTTTGCTGAGCAGCTTGGTACTATCTCTAGCCAGTGTGCTGACAGCTGTACTATCTCTACCAGTGTGCTGAGTCAGCTGGTACTAATCTACCAGTGTGCTGAGCAGCTTGGTACTCTCTCTCCTCTCGGTGTGCAGAGCAGCCTGGTTCTATCTACCGGTGTGCTGAGCAGCTGTACTATCTCTACCTGTGCAGGCACTGTACTATCTAACCAGTGGGTGCTGAGCAGCTGGTGTACTATCTACCGGTGTGCTGAGCAGCTGGTACTAACTCTACCGTGTGCTGAGGCACAGGTACTATCTACCAGTGGCTGACAAGCTGGTACTATCTTTCCCTACAGGTGTGCGAGCAGCTGGTACTATCTCTACCTGTGTCTGAGCAGCTGTACTATCCTTCCAGTGTTGCTTGAGGCAGCTGGTACTATCTAATCTACCGGTGTGCTGAGCGCTGTATATCTCTACCGGTGTGCTGAGCAGCTGTTACTAATCTCTACGGCGTGCTGAGCAGCTTACAATCTATACCAGTGGCTGAGACAGCTGGTACTATCCTCTACCGGTGTGCTGAGCAGCTGGTACTATCTTCTAGGAACGCCATGGTGCTGAGCAGTCTATGGTACAATCTCTACCAGTTGCTGCGCAGCTGTATATCTACCAGTGGTGCTGAGCAGCTGGTACTATACCAGTGTGCTGAGCACTGGTACTATCTAACCTGTGTGCTGAGCAGCTGTACAATCTCTACCATGTGCTGAGCACTGCTACTATCTACCAGTGTGCCTGAGCAGCTGCTAACTATCTACCAGTGTGCTGAGGTCAGCTGGTACTATATCTACCAGTGTGCCTGAGCAGCTGGAACTATATCTACCAGTGTGCTAGCACTGGTACTATATCTAGCAGTGTGCAGAGCAGCTGGTACTATCTCCCACCCCGTGTGCTGAGCAAGCTGGTACTTATCTCTACCGGTGTGCTGAGTCAGTCTGGTACTATCACTACCGAGAGCTGAGGCAGCTGGTACTATCTCTACCGGTGTGCTGAGTCAGCTGTACTTCTCTACCATGGTGCTGAGCAGCTGGTACTAACTCTACATGTCTGAGCACTGGTACTATCTACGTTGCTGACAGCTGTACGTAATCATCCAGTGGTGCTGAGGCAGCTGGTAACTATCTACCGGTGTGCTGTGGCAGCGGTACTAGCTCACCAGTGTGCTGATCAGCGCTAACTATCTACCAGTGTCTGAGCAGCTGCGACTATCTACCAGTGTGCTGAGCAGCCTGGAACTATATCTAACCAGCGTGCCTGAGCAGCTGGTAAACTACTACCGGAGTGCTGAGGTCAGCTCGGTAACAATCTCAAGCCGTGTTAGCTGAGCAGCTGGTACTATCTCTACCGGCGTGCTGAGCAGACTGCTACTATCTCATACCCGGTGTTCTGAGCAGGCTGGTACTATCACATACCAGAGTGCAGTAGCAGCTGTACTATCTCTACCAGTGTGCTGAGCAGCTGGTACTATCAAACCAGTGTGCTGAGCAGCTGTACTCTCTCTCTCGTGTGCCCCTGACAATGGTTCTATCTACCGGTGTGCGACAGGCTGTACTATCTCTACCGTGTGCAGAGCAGCTGTACTAGTCTACCAGTGTGCTGAGCAGCTGGTACTATCTACCGGTGTGCGAGCAGCTGTACTATCTCTACCCAGTGTGCTGAGCATCTGTACTATCTACCAGATGTGCGAGCAGCTGTTCATCTTACAGGGTCAGTGCACTGGTACTATCTCTAACCTGTGTGCTGAGCAGCTGGTACTACTTCCAGTGTGCTGAGCCACTGGTACATCTCCGGTGTGCTGAGGCAGCTGTACTATCACTACCGGTGTGCTGAGCAGCTGTACAATCTCTACCGGCCGTTGCTGAGCAGCTGCTCTATCTCTACCAAGTGTGCTGAGGCATCTGTACTAACTCTAACCGGTGTGCTGAGCAGCTGGTACTAACTCTACCAGTGTGCTGAAGCAGCTGGGACTATCTCTACCAGTGTCTGAGCATCTGGTACTATCTACCAGTGTGCTGAAGCAGCTGGTACTAACTACCAGTGCGCAGAGCAGCTGGGTACTATCTACCGTTGCTGAGCAAGCTGGTACTATCTCTATCCAGTGTTCTGAGCAACTGCTACTATCTACCAGTTGCTGAGCAGCTGCACTATCTAAATCTACCAGGTGCTGACAGCTGTACTATATCAACCAGTTGCTGAGCAGCTGGTATCTATATCAGCAGTGTGCTGAGCAGCTGTATACTATTTCTAGCAGTGAGCTGAGCAGCTCGTACTATCTTACCAGTGTGTCTGAGCACTGGTACTATTCTACCAGTGTGCTGAGCAGCTGTACAATATCTAGCAGTGGTGCTGAGCACTGGTATATCTCCACCGGTGTGTGTGAGGCACTGACTATCTCACCGGTGTGCTGAGCGCTGGTACTAACTTCTACCGTGTGCTGAGCAGCTGGTCCTATCCTCTACCGGTGTGCTGAGGCAAGCTGGTACTATCCTACCAGTGTGCTGAGCAGCTGGTACTATCCTACCAGTGTGCTGAGCACTGGTACTATCTACCGAGTCTGAGCCAGCAGTACTATCTCCATGTGTTGGGCAGAGCAGGCTGGTACGATCTAATCTACCGTGTGCTGTGCCAGCTGGTATATCTCTACCAGTGTTGGCCTGACTCTAAGCTGCTACTATCTACCAGTGTGCTGAGCAGCTGCTACTAACTACCAGTGTGCTGAGGCAGCTGGTACTATATCTACCAGTGTGCCTGAGCATCTGGTACTAATATCACCAGTGTTGCTGATCAGCTTGTACTATATCACCAGGTGCTGACAGCTGGTACTATAATCTACCAGTTGTGCTGAGGGGCAGCTGGAAGTTATCTAGCAGTGTGCTGAGGCCGCTGGTACATCTCCACCGTTGTGCGCCAGCTGGTACTATCTCTCTAACCGGTGTTGCTGAGCACTGTTATCCTGTCTCTACCGTGTGCTGAGCAGCAGGTACGATCTCTAACCGGTGTGCTGAGCAGCTGGTTACTATCTAGCAGTGCTGAGCAGCTGGTACTATATCTAGCAGTGTGCTAGACAGCTGGTAACTATCTCTACCGGTGTGGCCTGAGAACATGGACTAACTACACAGTGTCTGAGCATCTGGTACTATCCTACCGGAGTGATGAGTCCGCTGGTACTATCTACCAAGTAGTATGAACAGCTGGTACTATCTCTCCGTGTTGCTGAGCAGCTGTACTATCTCTAGCGGTGTGCGAGGCAGCTGTTACTATTTACCAGTGTGCTGAGCAGCTGGTACATCTACCGGTGGTGGCGAGCAGCTGGTACTAACCTACCCGTGTGCTGAGCAGCTAGTAACTATCTACCAAGGTGCTGAGCAGCTGGCCAATCCACCGGTGTGCTGAGGCAGCTGGTACTATCTCTACCAGTGTCTGAGTAGCTGGTACTATCTACCAGTGTGCTGAGCACCTGGTACTATCTCTACCAGGTGTGCTGAAGCAGCTGGTTCTATCTACCGGTGTGCTGAGCACTGGTACTATCTCTACCGGTGGGGGGTGCTGAGCACTGTACTATCTACCAGTGTTGCTGAGCAGTTGGTAACTATCTACCGGTGTGCTGAGCAGCTGGTAACTCCTTTACCAGTATGCTGATCACTGTACTATCTCACCGGTGTGCTGAGGCAGCTGGTACTATCAACCAGTGTGCTGAGTCACTGGTACTAACTACCGGTGTGCTGAGCAGCTGTTACTATCCTCTACCGGTGTGCTGAGCAGCTGGTACTATCTACCGGTGTGTTGAGCACTGGTACTATCTCTAACCAGTGTGCTGAGGCAGCTGGTACTATCTACCAGAGTGCTGAGCATCTGGTACTATCTACCAGTTGTGTTGGTGCGAGCTTGTACTATATCTTCCAGTGTGCTCAGCAGCTGGTAACATGTTGTACAGTGTGCTGACAGCTGGTACTATATCTAGCAGTGTGCTGAGCAGCTGGTACTATATCTAGCAGTGTGCTGAGCAGCTGGTACTATATCTAGCAGTGTGCTGAGCAGCTGGTACATATCTAGCGTGTCTGAGCATCTGTAACTATGTCAGCAACGTGCCTGAAGCAGCTGGCACTATATCAAGTACAGTGTGCTGCGCAGCTGGTACTATATCTAACAGTGTGCTGAGCACTGGTACTATATCTACCAGAGTGCTGAGCAGCTGGTACTTTATCTACCAGTGTCTAGCACTGGTACTATATCTACCAGTGTGCTGAGCAGCTGGTACATATCTACCAATGTGCCTGAGCAGCTGTACTAATCTACAGTGTGCTGAGTCAGTCTGGTACTATATCTCAGTGTGTTGAGGCAGCTGGTACAATCTCTACCAGTGTGCTGAGCAGCTGGTACTATCTACCATTGTGCTGAACAGCTGGTACTATCTAACCATGTGCTGAGCAGCTGGTACTATATCTTCCAGTGTGCTCAGCACTGGTACTAAATGTCTAGCAGTGTGCTGAGCAGCTGGTACTTTACTAGCAGTGTGCTGATCCAGCTGGTACTATATCTAGCAGTGTGCTGAGCCAGCTTACTATATCTAGCCCGTGTGCTGAGCAGCTGGTACTAAATCTAGCAGTGTGCCTGCAGCTGTAACTATATCTACCGTGTGGCTGAGCAAGCTGTACTAATCTAGCAGCGTGCTGTAAGCAGCTGGTACTTTATCTAGCAGTGTGCTGAGCAGCTGGTACTATTCTAACAGTGTGCTGAGTCAGCTGGTACTTATCTACCAGTTTGCTGACAAGCTGGTACTAATCTACCAGTGTGCATGAGCAGCTGGTACTATTATAACTACCATGTGCGTGATCCAAGCTGGTACTATATCTACCAGTGTGCTGAGCATGCAGGATACTATATCTAACCAAGTGTGCTGAGCAGCTGTACTATATCTTCCAGTGAGCTGAGCACTTGTACTGTATCTACCAGTGTGTTTCTGATCAGCTGGGTACTAACTACCAGTGTAACTTGTGCAGCTGGTATCTATATCAAAATTACCACCACATACGCAAACCTAACTATCAACTCAATCTTTGTTACCGGAGGAACCATAGACACAGTGACACAACTACTTCAGAAGGGTTATATACAAGGGGCCTCTCACTGCATGCTTTAGTGAACCTTCTTCTTTCTAATCTTCCTAGAAGATACATCACTGCCCTTAAGGACCTCGCCAACAGACCCCAAACATTATCGTCCACCACCGCGACAAAGAGGTGGAGTCCGTCCATACTCACACCAAGTGACTACAACACTAAAATGATGGACCTTTTGAATGATCAATAATCCCATACGAAACTATCAGCACTCGAACAGTGGAGACGCTCACCAAAGACTTTCCTATACAAAAGCAGACAAATACTCAAACGCCGAGAGAAGGAAGAAACTTCTGTACTTGTTACCAAGCACCCTAAACCAGCACAACATAAACACACTATTCCTCTCAGACCAATCACGACAGGAATAGGCAGTGCCCACACAAACTAGCCGAGTTCTTGCCAAACATCTTTTCCTGCCTTCTGGGACCATCACCCCGCCAATCTTAAACAACTCAGGCGACCTTCTCACGCATCCGTAACCTCTCCATCCGTAACAAGAACTAAGTGCAGGTTTTTGGATGTGACTTCCCTCTACACGGAAAAGTACCGGTACCAGAAAAAGCCATCGAGGTTCCTACGACGTAAAGTCAAACCAGGCCATAATCTTCCTTTACCCCCGGAGTTTTGTTGACTTGATTAACTCTGTGGTAACTTCAACTTTTTTTTTCCTTCAATAACAAGCTCTACAAACAAACCGACGGCAAGGAATGGGGTCCCCAATAAGTGCCGTCCCTAGCCAACTTACACATGGAACACCTAGAGTCTGAACACTTCGCAACATCATCCCTCAAGCGATCACTTGTTACGTTACTGGACGATGTCCTCGTAATAACTCCAAAAACGTTTGTTTGATGTATCGGGATCTTTCAGGCAAGGCTCAACGCCGTTGAACCACGATTCAGTTTACACTAGAAAAGAGTCCAAGACAACTAACTTTCCTCGAAGTCCCCCTCCATTCACAACGTAGACAACAACTAAGATTTCAAGTATTATTCGGAAACCCACCAATAAAAAATGATCTCACACACTTCTATACCAGTCAAGATACCAAGACCAAAAGAGGCCATCTCATCGGTTTTTCCTAAGAGCATACCGAATTTTGTAGTCCCAGAGTTTCTTGACGAGGAAGTACTTACATTCACCAAACATTAACTGAGTTACAATTTCCTTCTCCTCTCATTTTTCATCAAAGACTGCAAGAAAAGATCTCTTCATATCATCAATTCTCCAACTCATCAACAACGCTCCCAACAAAGTTATAATTCTTCCCATCGCCAGGTTGCACTAAACGTCTCAAAAGTAACTTTTTCACAAGCTAACAACCAGAGTCGGCCAGATCGCTTCTACCACTTCAATAAAGGATCTTACAGGACAAAACTCCAGCACCACGAACCAGTCAATGCAGGAGTATACACTATACCCTGTGGGAGGCTGTGACAAGATCTACGTAGGTGAAACAGCAAAAAAACCCGACACCCGCCCAATAACACATTACGATGTAGGACGACAATTTAAAAAAGCCTGTGACAACACCAAAAATTCCCACCAACATCTTATAAATTCAGAGACCCCAATTGTGTAAAAGAAACTAATTTCCGCACCCGAAAGTGCCTTAAATTTCAGCCTGTCGCGTTTCGAATACCCAAACAACAAAAAAACGGGGCTTCACCATTCCAAGTCTTGCAAAAATCCTCCTGAAAACGTAAACCCGCCATCACATGTCTCCCTGTTATACTACCAAAGCAAAGAAGTGAAAATGAAACAACCCGCCTCATCCAGTTTATATTGGGCCACCATTTTTAATTTTCCCAATAAAAGCTTTTTTATCCTTTTACTCATGAAAAAATTAATGCTTTTGTTTACTACCACTATCTCTACTCTACCCCTGTGAACATCGAATGGTACCTACTATATTTCCCCCCTTGAGCCCTTTTTATACCCCCTGGGGCCCTGATTGTTTGTATGGGTTGATAAGCTCCCGGAGAGCGAAAAAGTTGCACAAAAATTTTACATTAGTTTCACTTTTTTCCTTTTACTTTACTTTGTCGGTAATTCTTTCCAAAATTTTTACCTTCCGTGTTTGAGCAGTGGTACTTTATCTACCGTGGCTGAGATGGTACTTACACCAGTGTGCTGAGCGCTTTTGGGACTAATTTTAACCCTGTCTGACAGCTGGGACTATTCTACCAGTGGCGAGCAGTGGTCTTATCTACCTTTTGGGGGGGGGTACATATCTACCAAATGTGTGAGCAGTGGGATATATCCCAGTTGCTGGCAGCTGGGGAATTTTCAGTGTGGGGTGAGCAGTGGGATATTTCTACATGGCTGAGCAGTGGAC
>NW_026505116.1:0-25928 GCF_026875155.1 Cherax quadricarinatus
CATGGGACAACCCCCGGGTTTAAAAGTATACCCAGTGAATCCCCACAACCCCCCGGGCTTAAAGTACACCGTGATGCCCACACTCCCTCTTGGCTTAAAGTACAGACAGTGAATGCCCACAACTCCCTCTTGGCTTAAAGTACAGCCAGTGAATGCCACAACTCCATCTGTTCCTCCTAAAGTGTGTAATAAGGTGTGTATAGTTTTTTTTTATTTTCAGGCTAAAAGTCAAATGATCTAGAATACATCATACACCAAACAGACTTCACAACCAGATTCTCAACAGACTGTATGAAGGATGGTTTGATTTTATACCCTAGTGGAATTATACGAGAACGCATTTATTCCTCATTCAACCACAAGGCTAGCCAAGGTTCATGCGTACATTCATCTCACTGCTGAAGAAAAGAATTGCCTTCTTTGTTTGGCGAGAAAATAAAAAGAAGAAAGATCTCATGCGCATTGATAGAGGCAAAGGGACACCCCCCCATTTATACCTTATCCATCATTCACTACATACATTAAGGAAATGAGGACTATATGATAGTGTATAGTCCATTGAAAGAACTACATCAACAACTTAAGTGACAATCTTTATAAGATTTAACGAGAACACCTGATCTCTCCGGTGACTTCCCCGAAATTAAATGAATGAAGGAAGAAAACAACTGAATCATCCATGATTTCACCAAATTTAATGTCATGTGAAGCCGCGACCTATTGAAGCCGTAGACAATGCTTGCAGAAGACATTGCTCGTTTATGGCACCATGTTCCAGCTAGAAGAGGCTGGCTTCCAACAAGGGAAAATACTGCCATACTTGGTGGTGCCTTTGATGGTGTGATGATAATACTTGTTTGCGGTTATAGAGCGAGCTTTTCTGTTAAAAAAATTTTTCATAAGTTAGTTTAAATCTTTATTATGCACCCTTACCAGGATGTGGGCGGTAGTCAAAAAGATTACAAAGGTACACAGTGGGTCCAGGGGCTGGACCCAAAGTTATGATAGCTGAAAGCTCCTTACAAAGTTAATGACGCCAGGTAGTATCTGCGTCACAAATTCATAGCAAGTTTACAAAGGTAAAGAATCAGCCTCAAAATTTCTTAAGCAACCCATGATTGTATATTATCGTATCATGATTTTTACTTTGGTAAACTTACGGTAAATAATATTTGATTTGAAAAGCTTTGATAAGGTGTTATATTCATGCAATGCTTGGAATAGGATTCGTACAATGTGCCCACTTCATATATAAGGAGAATATGATTTCCATCATTTTTTCGTTTGTTTGTCAGCTCTCTACACTGTCGGACCATGTTGTAAATTTGGTTAGTACTCAGTGGCTAATTCTGTTGGTCATAGCCTGGGTATAAAAGTTGAAATTTAAAAAAGAAAGCAGAGCCACACTTAATTACTCAAAATAATTTATGAATACAGGTTAAGAACTACTACTCTGAAAAAAAAAAAAATTTGTGTTTAGCTCCAAAATTTTACAGGTTATGTTTGGTTATGTTCGTCAGGAAACAGGTGACAATGTTTCCAGATTTAATTATGTTCTCAGATGACAGGTTTCAGGGAGTAAATTTTTTTTTCTTTTTTTTTTTTAGGTTAATAGTTTTGCTATTCGTAGTCAGTGGCATTCCTGCAATGTTGATGACAAGATGTATGAGGTTGGTGTCATAGGCAACAGTGAAGCAGATTATTTGTGGAATGCTACGGACATTCTTGTTTTGCGGAAACGCGTCCCGACCGCGTATTATACAGGCGGTAGTGGTGGTAACGTTGATGGGATTTGCTGGATTGGTGGGAAATGAGGGCTCAAAGTTGAATAGAATCGCGAAATTTTTTTAAAGTATGGGGTAGAGGAGATGGCGACGGTGCAGGCTATGGCTCTACGAAAATTATCTTGAGGTCAGTTCTAAATAGACATGTTATGCAGAGGATCGGGTGGGGCTGAGTGAGGGACATGGAAGTTTGCGAAATAGGTTGGCGGAAATTCACAATGAAAAATTTGAGGAAATTCGAGTTAGGGCATGGTTGGATGATGTTTTAAGGGGGGTATTAGGCCATCGGGTTTATGTATTAAGGAGTTTAAGGAAACGGCAGGCGAAGGCACTTGGCGTATATTGAGGCAGGGTACAGGGAGGGGGGTGGCATTGAGGGGGTCAAGCCTATCCACCACGGAAATATAGTTTGTATGCAAGCTTTTTGGTTTAGGGAGGAAGTGCGACGGAGGGTTTGGCGGGGGACACATGGAGTGGGTGAGGGTACGGTTTGGGGATCGAAGGGTTTAATAGAGTATTAAGTGAAGCAGTGGACAGTGTCCAGAATCGAGGGGTGAATTAATTGTAGAAGGAGGTGGAGGAGGCCGTTTTTGGGATGTGGGCCAGGTATAAAACCCCCTGCATAGACGGTAATCTACCCACGATTTTTATAAGGTTCATTGGTGGTGGCGGGGCTACGGCATTGTTTGTGGGCGGTTTTGAAAATGTATGTTAAGTAGTGGGAGGATGGGGAAATCACAAAGAACGGGTGTTACACGTTAAAGAGCCCCCCCCAGTGAAGGAATGCCGAAGTTTTTAATGATTACCGTGCGATTACGTTAATGTGCTAAGATTACAAGATTTTTGCTAAGGTTTTGGGCAACAGAACTGAGGAGGAATAGTGTTGGGTTTTGATACATAGGGGACAGTTGGGAATTCCGGGAAGAAGGAGAGGGCATGGGACATGGTTTGATTGGGATTTTCTAGAGGGAGATGTAAGGGAGGGAACTTCGTGGTTTAGATTGGGTGAAATGCTTATGGATTGCGTGGACAGAGATTTCTTAGGGGTATCTGATTAGCAGAGGTTGGGGTTTCGGGGCCCAATGGGGGGTAGTGTGGTGGGTGAATCACCCCTGTTTGATGGGGCAGAAGGGTGAGGGTACAGCGTCAATGGGAGGTTGGGTGAAAAGTTGTACAATGGGTAGAGAGGTTTGAGGCAGGGGCTGTCCGATGGTCACAGATGCTCTTGCGCCGTGTGTGCAGAATCCTTTTCATGAGTCCTGTTGTGAGAGGTGATAAAAAATCAGGAGATGGAAGAGGGGCTGCAAAGTGGCATTCGTGGGTATGTAGGATGATACTACTGTTTTGCTAAGGGGTAGGAGGAGTTAAGGGAGGGAGCGGTAGATGATTTCAGATGTTTGTAGTATGAATACCGGAATGAGAGTTTTAATACGGTGAAATCATGGTTACTAGAGGTCGGCTAATTGGATAGGGGTGGGGCTTGGGGTTGGTAGGTTGGACATGGTTGACAGAATCAAGGTATGTGGGATATGGTATTTGGCGGAAACGAGCAGGCAGATGCAGAAGGTGTAAATTACGGAGTCTGTCACGGGGAAGGTTTACAGCTTGACTAGGAGTTTAAGTGCCGAAGGGAAGGGCTTAGCTTTACATCAGAGGGTTGTGGTGGGTAAATTCACTTGACTATAGCAAGTTTGGGGGGTGGCAGAGTTTTTCCTTAGAGGTACGAGTATTGTGGAAATGCAGAGGAGGGTGTGAGTTTGTGTGGGATTTTGGGAGGGCATGGTTAAGTAAGGATGGTAGTATGTGGATGTTCGGAGAGGGGGTTTGGTTTGTTTGCCTTTAGGATGAGGTGTAATGGCTGTATATAACAAGTGGTGGTATATGAGGAAGGGGGGTTTGTGAGGGTGCGCCCTGAAGTAGGAAGAGTTATGGAGGGAGGCACGTAAATGGTGGAGTGGTGAGAAAAAATTGAGGGTTTTGTGACGATATGTTGAGATTTTTATTGACAGTGCAACAGGTGGATACACAACAAAAGTGAAATGGTTGTGAGGGTAGTGAAAGGGTCAAGGAAATTATGCAGGGGTAGCCGTGTATCAACGTATGATTGGGCGGGTTATTTGGAAAAGATTTTAGTTAGCTTCGGATACCGCGCTCGAGTAAGAGAATTAGTATATAGGATTTTATCATGGGGTTGGTCATGGGGATTCTGCTTCGAGGGAGGTGTTACGTTGTATGGGTGTTTGTGGACAAGAGCTTTTTGTCAGTTTTGTGGTGGTGTTGAAACGGGTTTCTTGATGGTCCTTCATTTTGTACCTCTTGGAGGGGGTGAGTTCTTGGATGGGGTGGGGTTATCAGGCGGCCCTTTTGGGGGGGAGGGGTCGTTTGCCGGCTTTTAAGGGCTTTCACTTACTAGAAGTAAGAGGAGTGGCCTAGGGATGTTGGAAGGGCTATAATGCTATATCTTAGTGGATTATATGGGACATTTCAAGGGGACATGAGGGGATTAAGGGTGATATGAGGATTAAAAGCATTGCGCGGATTGATTCTATTGGACAGAAGTGTAGAATATGCTTGGTTTATGGGGCGTCCTGGAAAAAAAGTTCCCGGAAGGTTATAGGAACCTCACTGTGGGTTACCCTTAGGCGGGTGGTCCCCTGAGGAGGGACAAAGGAGTGGTTCTCCCTTATGGGGGGATGTTAATGAGGGGGGGGATTCGTTTTTGGTTATCTCTGGAAAACTGTGTTGGTGTGTAAGAGGAAGGTAGTGAGAATTAGGTATGGATGGCTTACGCCATGTTTCACGAGAATGTTTGTTCATAGTGAGATTATAAGTGTGTTGTTTCACAGGGTTACATTTCTAAGCCTGATGGTTAGGTTCACTGGTGGTTAAACTTTCCTTGATAGCCAGGATACCGAGCCCTTAGGATCTCGTTTTTTAAGGAATTAGATTGGCAAGTGGTTTCAACAGCAAAAGTTTTTCTTGAGATACGTGTCAGTTCTGTTTTGGGGTGATGGCAAATTTACAGCAGCTTTATCGTATTATCGCCTCTTGTCATATGTTTAAGTTTTATTGTCAGATGACAGGTTCTATGTGAAAAGAATTTAAGTGCTATGTATAGGTTTTTTTGGGTCTTACCATGTTTTTTATGGGGTTATACCACAATGTCTTGTGGACAAGATTTCGTTTATATACATAGTGGAGTTAATCTATGTAATTATAGGGATTGGTTATAAACCATTTAATGTGCCGAGGTTTGTTATTAAATACTTGTTTTGGATTCTTTTATTATTTTTTTTATCATGGCATGTTGTTCTGTTTTCCTGTATCAGCATTATTGTAATAGAGGGTTAAACATATTTATAATAGTAAAATACTGTTATCTCCATGGTTATTGGGTAAGGAATCATATTGTCTTCCGGTTTCCATTGGTTAGGATCTAATGTACCCATTCAATCTGTAACGCAGATAATCATGTACCCTGTCATAGCGAGGTATGTTTGGGTTTTGTTTTGTTTTGTTCAGCAGGTTATGGTAGTTTTGGTTATTCTTGTGATGTTGTACATTTCGTATGATGTTTTTGTTTGTAATAAGGGACATGTCAGGTATTCATTTTATATTGTCTAAACTATGTTCAAGTTTCTTTTGGTGTGTTATCTTTGGGTACTATCGGCTTGGCGGCAACTATTAATGACTGTAATAATGTTGGTCTAGAATTTTACGACAATAAGTAAAGTTAAAAGGAACACAAGGCAATATGATGACATTTATTGTCGGCAACGGTTTCTCTCTCCAGGCTGCATTTTACTGCAGGTACCTATTTCGTGTTCATAGCTGGTGTGTAGTAGTAGTAGTAGCTAGTGGTAGTGACAAAAAGTAATACATATGTCGAGCAAATTAATTAGTACATGAGTAAAGGATATAACAGCTATCTGACCTGGAACACCTAGAGTCCGACACTCGCCAGCCATAATACCATATTCAAGCGTCACTTGGGTTACGTTACGTGGACGATGTCCTCGTAATAACTCCAAAACGTTTTTGATGTACGGGATCCTTAGGCAAGGTCAAAGCAGTGAACCCCCCCCGGCGATCCAGTTTACCTAGAAGAAGAGTCTGAATGACAGGCTACCTTTCTCGACGTCCTCATTCACAAGTAGACAACACCTAGATTTCAAGTTTATCGGAAACACCACTCCAATAAAATGATCTCTCTCCAACTCTATTCACAGGACAAGATACCAAGACCAAAAGAGGCCTCAGTGCCATCGGGTTTTTCTAAGAGCATACCGAATTTTTGTAGTCCCGAGTTTCTGACGAGGAGTGTACATACATTCACCAAACATTCACAGAGTTACATTTCCTCTATTTTTTCATCAAGACTGCAAGAAAAGAGCTTTATATCAAAATTCTCCACGCAACAACACACTCCATCAAGTTATAAATTCTTCAACTGTCCAGGTTGCATATGAACCGTTACTCAAAAAGCACTTTAACAAGCTAACACAGAGTCGCCATCGACTTCTATCACTTCAGTAAAGGATATAACCAGGGACAGAAATCCAAGCACCAACGAACCAGTCAATGCAGAG
Source organism: Cherax quadricarinatus (assembly GCF_026875155.1). Classification (NCBI taxonomy): domain Eukaryota; kingdom Metazoa; phylum Arthropoda; class Malacostraca; order Decapoda; family Parastacidae; genus Cherax; species Cherax quadricarinatus. Next base: position 6,374 of record NW_026505116.1, read on the forward strand.
TTTACACTACTACCCTGTGGATGGTTTTGGACAGAAGATTTACGTAGGTGAAAAAGCCGAAACCTAGACAACTCGCGACTCAATGAACACACATTTACGCATCGTAGGAAACGATAACCTGAACAACGCCGGTGTAAACACCGTAATTCTCATTTCATTCTCATGAAATTCAGGACGCACCAATTAGTCGATCAAGAAACTAATTTCGCAGACCGTCACAAGCTGCGCCTCGGAATCAGAACGATCGCAGTTCGAATACATATCCTAAACAAAAACAACGGCAGCTTCACCATACTTCCCTCGAAGTCTTAGGCAAGAATCTCCTGAAAACAGTAAACCTGCATCACATAGTCTCTCTGTTATACTACACAATGCACAGAGAGTGAACACTGAAACAAGCTGCCTCATTCCAGGTTTTATTTTCGATGTAACCAAGTAATCGCTTTTATACTCATTTTTACTCATGTACGAATTAATTGCTCTACCATATTGTATACTTTTGTCACTACACTACTACTACTACTACTTCTTATTCACCATAGTGAACATCGTAAATGGCCTACCTTCACTAGTATTCACCTCCTCTGAGCTTTCATTACCCACTCTGTGTCCTCATGTATTGTTCAGTATTGGCATGATAAAGCTCCTGGAAAGAGCGAAACGTTGCCACATAAATGTCAAATTAGTTGCACTTGTGTCCTTTTACTTTACATATTAATGACTGTAACTTTAGTGACGGTTTGTCTTAGCGTGTATCTGTTTGCTATAACAAGATGTTATAATACTTGTCCCACATGGAATTATACTGGTACTAGTAGACAAAAGAATGTTTTGTATTCCATGTACTTTATTATGCTTCCTTGTACTTTTGTAAAAGTTTCTAATAACAATATAAAAAAAAAAAAATTGTGATATTGATACCGTTTTCCCGCCTTGCAGCACGTTTAGCAATGTCTTTACCATATCATTTCATAAAGAGTTTTTTGTATACTGCCCTATCATATTTCCCATTGTTCTTTAGTCTTTTATTTTCGTGGTTCATCTCTACAAGCCATCCTGAGATTTATCATTATCGCCATTGCTACTTAGACTCGTCGCATAAGGATGTCAAATGAGCCTCATTAGCCGAAATGGTTCTCGAACATGTGTCGCCTTTGGCGACTAAGTTGGGCTCTATGCTCCTCACTTGGACTTTCTACTTTGGTAATAGTCCGGAAGCCATCTGTCCCTGATGCGTTTGGTGAGGCTGAGTTCAAGCAATCCAACTTTTCTGACAACTTCTGTAATTATCTCCAGATTATTCAAGTTTTTTCCTGTCTCATACTATTTTTTTTTATTCTTCACATTTACTTTCTATATCATCAGCGAGCAGGCATTACCATGTGAATGGTCTCTTCTATTAAGTAATTCTTATATACACAAATTTATATTATGCGTTTTAATATCGTTATGAACCTGGTCATTAACTCTTCCTCATTATGACATATAAACTCGGACAGATTCTTTGTCTCTGCTCTGGTTCTCGATGATCCAAATGACAAACATGCCAATTGCTTCCTGCCTCCTCAAGTTATTTTCCCCTCGTTCATCGTGTAGGGTCTCCATTCAAATGCTTCTTGCAGTCCATAAATATTGCAGGTATACCCATCTTTCCTTCATTTTTTTAATATTCGAGTTGACACCACCAGCAGGTTTTGTATGACATATGCTACTCTACGTTTCTCATGTCTCATTATGTTTCTTTTATGAAAATGGACTTTGTCTCTTAATGTTGTTCAAGTCTTCTTAAGATTATCAACCTTCATTGTTTTACTCTGTTATGCTTGGCAAGTATTAATGGTTTGTACTTTATAATCTTACTGGTTCTGTCATCAGTTTTAATATTAAGACTGGCCAATCTCGCTGACTTCAGTATTTCGGCTACTGTTTGTTTAATTGACTTGTGGTACAAGTGTGCTTCAAATTCCTCTTTGCACAGAATAAATGGTGGCACACTATCAGGTAGCATTAACCTTTATTTACATTTCCAGGTCTCTAAAAAACATATTTCACCTTCTTCCCATGTTGTGTGTATTATCAGGTACCGTTGATGAACCATTCTCTTCTAACGCTCTCTTGATGTTGCCACTCATTCCACTCAAACTCATCTCTTAAATCTTAAGCTGTTCATTAACTTAGAGTACCTTCCTTTTATTCAGTTTTTCCCTGATCTCTAACCGTTGTGATGATTAGATGCAGTTACGGGTTATACTGGCTTATGCTATTTTGTGCATTCTAAATTTGTCTCTCAGCCCCCAACTCTTCACTCTTGCATAATTCAGGATTTTCTAACCACACTCTCCGTTATTGTCATGCCCTGTTAACTTTCTGTGGATTTTCTTTTTGCTCTTTATATTTCCTCATTTTTTTCCCTCTTCCTTTCCATTGTTTACGCACAAGCTCCTATGATTTCCCAATTTCCGTTTCTTGATCAGAGTATGAAGTTCTCCCGCCTTGCAACCTCTGTTCCAGCTATAGGAATCCATTATGCTCAGCTTGTTGAATTTCCTTCCCGCAGCTGTTTCAACAAATTCTCTTTGCCCTTCAAGTTTTATTCTTTTTTTTTTTTATTGGCTTCTGGCACTCTTTCCTTTCTGCTCTTTCCTTCATGTTAAATTACTTCATGTTAAACTTCCTATCATCGTCTTAAATTACTTCATGTTAAATTCATAATGTTTAAATTCTTCATGTTAAATTCGAGACTAGGAAACTATATGACGATGCGCAAACGGCTCTCATGTAGTATTCAACTTTTATAAGCATTCTACCCACAAATCTTATCCAGGCCAGCTGGTTGTAATGAGGATACCTATTCTTCTCTATTCTTGTTATTGTTATATCAACCAGTTCGTAATAGTAGAAGAGAGAGAAAGAGAAGACGAAAGGAAAGCGGCCATACATCGTCACTATAAATTTAAGGAAAACTCAAATCCCATTTCAGAGAAGCTCCACAAACTTCACACTTAGAGTCAATCGTGCTCTATCCATAAGGGTGAGCCAGACAGAGACCTAAGTGTGGCACTCTCAATTCGTGTATGTGTAGAACAACATTAACGGCAGTCCAAGAAGTTCGAGCTAGGATCCGGCTTCACATTGTGTACAATAGCTCTAATTATAAAGTTATCAAAATTTGAATAAACCACAAAGCTTTTATTATATAATAAATGTTTCATCATGTTTTAACTATTTGCGATCTAAAATATTTCTCATAGCCAAGAGGAGCATGGAACCACGATTCTGGCTTTGGACTAATTTGAGCTATTGCAGGCCCCCTATGTTCTTCAAAATGGCATTGATTTCCTGCACAATTTGATCAAATATCGATACTGTGTTATTTTACATTATAGAGGTTTGCGGTCTGCTCCATGGAAAATAATGTTGCTTAACTGCAGCTGATCCTGGATAACAACAGCAATGCAGTGTTGAGGGTAAATACTTTATCAACAATGCTTTTAACATTGGACGTTTAAAATTTTCCAAACATTTGGGCTCAAAATATCATTATGACCATTTAAATAATTTATAAGAAATTTGAACTATGGAGCTAATAATTCGGTCTATAATGGATTTCTTGTTTGTGCAGTTTTGCTTTAGTACACAGTGCAGAATCCTGTTTCTTGAAAAAACAGTTTTGAAATTAATATGGAATATTTCTTTGGGTTTTATAAAAATTGGATTCGTTTACAATTAATAAAATTTGGCGAGATTTAATGATACATTAGGACAAGTGAAAATCTAAATGTTTCGTAGAGTAGATCAGGTGTATTGTCACAGAGTGCCGGTTTTGTTGTATTGCGGACTGTGAGGTGTTAGCATTGTTATGTAACGTGACTGTAAGGTTGCAGTCTTCGCCCCTGTATATGACCTTCTGTTTGCTGTATTATTTTTTATGATTCCTTGATAATGTGAAAAGTCACGAAAGTGCTGTGGAATATGCCGTACTGTGATACCAGCGTGTTTACTCTGGTCCTTATTGCACTATTTATTGTAGATATATTTATAGTTATATATATTTATTGTTATATTTCTATTATTATATATATTATTTATTTTTATATTTTTTAGTTTTATTTCATATATATATATATATCATTAATTACACGCTACGGCTTGCCGGGAGATCGTACCGAGTGTCATGCTAGCCCTCCTCGCGGGAAGCGTGTCAAATTAACGACGCTGAAAAAACCACTCGGACCATACAATCCTACAGGGCAACACGATGGTGTGGTTGCATAAGAGCTAATTTGAATTCTACTGCGCACGTTTGCGTGTACAGCTTTCACAAGCAGTCTAGCATATTATGTAAAGCACGAAACAAGTGGTGTTTAATCAAATAACCGACACTGCAGCTAGCCGGGGGGACTCGAAATCCGTTGTTGTTTTAGCCCGCCTCGTGAGAGAGTGAGTCAAAATCTGTCACAACAACATCAACAGAGTTTAGGAAAGACCCAAGTGGGGTGAGATTTGAAGACGGGAACGGCAGAAATCAGCGTTGAAGGGCCCCATGTCGTCAGTCCGTAAAAGTAACGAAGTGCCAGGGTTTAAACCAGCAGAGGAGCGCTAGTGGGACGGGAATGGAGAACCAGGAGGTAGTTGGGCTTAGGTTGCAAGCGGTTCTTGGGGTTGGGTGGAGGTTTTTCAGTCTGAGAAGATGGCGGCCAGGTTAGGGGTGCGCGTGTAGGGACATGGCAGGACAGGTAGGAACGTTCAGAGAGGAACATAATGGTGGCGTGTTATTTGCGCGTGAGGTTTTGTAGAGTAGCCATTTTCAATTTTTTTGAAACAGCTCCTAGAGAGGTCTTGAGGGTTTCGTATTGTTTTCAAAGGTGAAGACGTAGTAGGCTTTGAGGAAGTCGAGAACTTGGGTGAGAGTGAAGTGGAAGTGAAGCGAGGTTTGCAGGCATACTCTAACGATTTTCAGCACAAGGCCTTGTAGAGTTGCAATACAGAAGGCATGTGTCAACATTTGATTCGGGAAGTGTTGAAGTAAGATTTTCTCATGAAGGCGTGTACTGGAGTCGTCATACATCTTTCTTTGAAGTGATTTTCCAAGTTGGCAGTGGCCACAATAGTTTTAGGGTGACTGAGAGTTGACTGGAGCAGTGGAGAGGTGTAATGGTGGTGTAACATGCAGGATGAGAGGCGTGGGAGATTGTGGTTGAGGGAGAATGAGCAGTTTGTTCGGCGGTTGAAAGTGGCCTGTAGGAGTGATTCAGTAAACAGTTGCTTGGGGCAGGAGGCAATCTGCAGGTGCATGTTGAAGTTCTCAACGTGGGAAGAATCTGATGGATGTCAGGCTGAAGGTGTGGTGTCATGGAAACGAGGAGGTATGCGTTTAGACGGAATAGTTCGTTTTATGGTGCGTTGCTTGCAAAGTGCCAGTGGTGGCTGGTATGCAGGGTGCGCATACTGGAGTTAACTGGAGAGGGCTTCGCGGGAACAACGCCCTAAGGGCCCGTCGAAATACACCACCTTGGAAAGGCAGCCGCGTCCGGAAGTGGAGAGAGTTCGGTGTTAGAGAGGCGTGTTGTCTGGCTTGAAGAATTCTAGTGGTTGTCAGGATAAGATTTTTGTTATGGCGGCAATATGTCGGCGATTTGGGGCTGTTGTCTTAGCTTCTGTCGATTTTCTTAGACATCACTTCCTTTCTTAGCGAGCATTTGGATGCAAGGTATGATGAGTACCATTTGCAGTTTCGGTATGTTGGGAGATGGAATTCACAGCTGACCTTGTTACTGCAAGACACAGTCGCTCTACCTCCAAGGAAGTTACTCAGTTCGATTCCCGTAAGGGAGGGGATTTTTTCTACTTACTCACAGTCGCCTTACTCTTTCACGATGACTTTCGATATCGTGTAAAGATTAAACATCGACGTGGAGTTATAAGTGACTCCCAAACTAGCCTTTACTGCACTGTATGGACATCCCTTCAGGTCAATTAATAGCTATCCACTCACTGAAGGACTCCTTTATTGTCGATCTATACTGACGACAATGGGGCAACCAAAGCGTCATGGACAACACCGCAAATTGAAGGGGTGACCTACATGTTCGACATGTCTAGCTCGGTTCTTTCTGGCGAAAACTTTTCTGTTTTTGTAAAAATCGACTGCTTGTCCTCGGACTAGATCGTCTTTCCTTAGCAACTGTTCACCTGAGACCTCTATCGAGGAACCAAAACCACTTGGATATTATATATATGAGTGTGTGTGTGTTGTGTCGTGCCGAACAGGTAAAATTGGTCGATTAACAAAAACTCTCTTAATAATATGTCCTTTCTAAAAATTTTCTTTACGTTAAAGATATATGTTTTCATTTATGTTAAATGTAAATTAATAATGATGTTCCAAAAAAAAATTAGAAAAAAATTCCTAACCTTATTATAACAAAGCGTCAATTTATTTTAGCCTAACTGCTATTAAATTTACTTTAGACTAAGTCTTACAAAAAATTTATAATAATACAAACTCTGGTTCAGAATGAATTTTTGCGAATTATTGCATAAACAAATTTTTCGCTTGCCTTATTCAGCAAGAAGAGCGTTGTCCTATTTAAGATCCAAAAATCGCGAGTTTTACGCAATTGGGGCACATTATATATATAATGATAGTATTATCATATATTTATAATAATAATATATATTTTAATTATAAAATATATATATATATCATATATATTTATATTTAGACATTTTCATATATATATAGTATGATATATATACGCACAAAACAACCACTGTGAAAGAATAGAGAAATTCAAGCGCTTTGTGTCTGATCCCATGATCAGAGGACATACGTGGTTGTGGTTGTTTATGGCTAACTTTCATCTAACTCCCGTTTTGAATACCAGCCTCCCAAGCAGTTTAACATACTATTGTAACACACGAAAAGACTAGTGTATTGAAACACTAACCAATCTGTAGCCAGCCGGATTAGGTCTCTGCGAACACTTCTCCCGCCTCAGGAGACGGGGGAACAACGGTTGCCACACTTGCCTTAAACACTACAAGAATATGCACCAGCTCTGGCTGGGGTGCATGGATCTTTGGTGTGTAGTTGGATTCAGTGCTGTTTTTTAGGCAAGGACAGCAGTACAGTGTTGTCTTGGCTGAATTCATGCAAGGAATTCAAAAACCGTTCCATTCATGATACCTACAAACGTCTTAGAATAAAACCCTTCCTACTATTCAAGATAGTTTGAATTAATGAACTGTATCCCGGTAGAGGTATTCAAAAAATAAGACAATTCTGCCAGCCCTTTATACGATAACCAATTTGCAATTGTTTCCTCATTTCATGTGCAAGTGCTTGCATCGGTCTGATAAATTACGTTCCATAATGGCAAAGAATAAATTAAGCAGAAATATTTATATTTGGGTAAATTGGAATCAGTCTGTATTTTTCAGACGATTATACAGGAGTAATGGTCCTCATTCATAACTTAGTTATTTTGAACTTAGGAATCAATTCGGAAAACCATGGGGAAATTTAGGTGAAATATAGTGATTAAGCAAAAGTGTTTAGTAGGTTTTAATATACAATCGGACAGACTGTCGCCATAAGTTTCTTTCTCTACGTGCTGGTTATTGTGAATTGTTCCATTCACGGTATTGTGCCTTTTTTTGTTCTTCCGAGTTGTTTAAAAGAACTGTGCAACACAGCTCGCGTTTAGGTACAGTCATGTAGTTGTACGCAACATCATGATTGAGCGCGACAGAGACGGAGGAGAGAGGCGGCGACAGAGAAAGACAGGAACAACACATCACTTGAGGTGCAGCCGTGCACGTAATTGTTCCGCTCAACCATTAAGTTGAGACACAAATCTCTAGGGACCTTGTTTTAATTAGTTGTGGGAATTTCACAATCTTGAGCGAGGGACTCATCACATCCTCTTTTAATGATTGTAATTTTTCTTCTTTCTCCACAACCCAGGATAATATTTCTTATCGCCTAATAAGCAATTCTTAGAATTAATTCGGATTTAGTTTTCTGTATATTGCAATATGTCAACTTGCAATTTTCAAGTGATTTTGCTCATTTCTCTATTCTATCAAAAGTGTTGATAATATATATTTAAAGTGAAACCTGCGCTTGCATATTTATTTATATATATATATATAGATATGATATATTATATATATATATATATATATATATATATATGTCGTGCGATAGGCAGAATTGCGATCTTGGCTTAAATTGCAGTGTCGGTTCATGTTGCCATATAGGAAAGTGAAAGAAATGTTTGGTGTATGCAATAATTCGACAAATCATTTCTGAACCTAAACGAAAAAATATATTTCACTCTCTTTGTTTAGTATTAAATTATTGTAAACAAATCTCAAATATATTTTGTTGGGTTAGGCTAAAATAAACTTGTTCTTGTTAAAATAAGGTTAGGTAAGTTTTTAACGATTCTTTTGGAGCAAAAATTAAAAATTTTCTACATGAACTTTAATGAAAAAATATATCTTTAAACGCTATAAGAGAATTTTTAGAATGACTTAATTTTAAATGAGTTCTTGCTAATTGACCAGTTTTGACCATATTCGGGACGACACACACACACCACACAACATTATATATTATTATACTATATATATATATATATAGTATATATATGTATAGTATTATATATATATATATGTTGATATATGTATTTATATATATATTATTTATTATATATATTATATATATAAATAGAATAAATAAAGTAGAAGTGATGCATGGAGGGAAGGAGTAGTATAGTAGAGAAAAGAGAGAGGTTAATGAGAGTGGTGAAACAATGTAAAAAGAGAGCGCCAAATGAGAGTGTGGGTGTAGATGTTATCTGAGTTTACCTGGAGAGAGTTCTGGGGGTCCTGCGCCACCGCCGCGGCCCGGGTCTGGGACCAGGCCTCAACAAATTTTGTTGAAATAAGAAAAATTTTTGTAGTGAGATTATCAAGTTAGAAAGCCTAGAGAACAAATGGATTTTCCAGTTAACAATAGGAGAGCGAGAGTCTTATAAATGGATGCGGAGAGTTTAGAGGTATTGTGGAAGATGGGAGGGAATATTTTGAGGGCAATTGTTAATGTTGGATGAAGACAGGGAGCTGTGATTTTCGTGTATAGGGGAAAGGAGGGCGGAGGGAGGAACAACATCTGGTTGGAGTGAGGAAGAAGCCAGTTGTGAGTGTGGGGGAAGTTCGTGAGGCAGCCAGTAGGTTAAATGAAAGGGGGTAAGGCAGCGGGATTGATGCGGATAAAGATAGAAATGTTTAAAAGCAAATGGGGATATAGTTTTGGATGGTTGGGTGCAATTATTTAATAAATGTATGGAAGAGGGTAACAGTACCTAGGGATTGGCAGAGGCGAATGCATAGTTCCTTTGTATAAAGGATAAGGGGATATAAAAAGAGAGTGCAAAAATTATAGGGGGATAAGTCTGTTGAGTATACCTTGGTAAAGTGCTATGGTAGAGTTATTTATATGAAGAATTAAGAGTAGACGGAGAATAAGATTGCAGATGAACAAGGAGGCTTTGAGGATAGGTAGGGGGTGGTGGACCAGGTGTTTTACAGTTGAAAACATATAACGATGAACAGTATTTAGATAGGCTAAAGAGGTCTTTGTGGCATTTATGGATTTTGGAAGAAAGGCGTCTGACACGGGTGGACTAGGGGGGCGAATGTGGCAGATGGTTGCAGGTGTTTTGGTGTAGGTGGTAGGTTAACTGAAAGCAGCGGGAAGAGTTTTTACGATGATAGTGATGCTTCAAGTGAGGTTATGTAGGAAAAGAGGGAAATTATTTCCCGTAAAAGTAGGCCTTCTTAGACAGGATGTGTGATGTTCATCGTGTTGTTTAATATATTTATTGATGGGGTTGTAAGTGAGTAAATGCTGTCCAATGGGACCTAGGCTTCAGGATAGATTGGTTCTGAGCACTGAGCCTCGAGAAGGAAGCAGATGGGCTCGGGCGAGGACCTGGGCATGGTGACAACTCCCTCTTGGCTTAAAGTATAGCCAGTGAATGCCCACAACTCCCCTTGGCTTAAAGTCAGCCTTGTGAATGCCCACAACTCCCTTGGCTAAAGTACAGAGTGAAGGCCCACAACTCCCTCTTGGCTTAAAGTACAGCCAGTGAATGCCACAACTCCATCTGTTCCTCCTAAAGTGTGTAATAAGGTGTGTATAGTTTTTTTTTATTTTCAGGCTAAAAGTCAAATGATCTAGAATACATCATACACCAAACAGACTTCACAACCAGATTCTCAACAGACTGTATGAAGGATGGTTTGATTTTATACCCTAGTGGAATTATACGAGAACGCATTTATTCCTCATTCAACCACAAGGCTAGCCAAGGTTCATGCGTACATTCATCTCACTGCTGAAGAAAAGAATTGCCTTCTTTGTTTGGCGAGAAAATAAAAAGAAGAAAGATCTCATGCGCATTGATAGAGGCAAAGGGACACCCCCCCATTTATACCTTATCCATCATTCACTACATACATTAAGGAAATGAGGACTATATGATAGTGTATAGTCCATTGAAAGAACTACATCAACAACTTAAGTGACAATCTTTATAAGATTTAACGAGAACACCTGATCTCTCCGGTGACTTCCCCGAAATTAAATGAATGAAGGAAGAAAACAACTGAATCATCCATGATTTCACCAAATTTAATGTCATGTGAAGCCGCGACCTATTGAAGCCGTAGACAATGCTTGCAGAAGACATTGCTCGTTTATGGCACCATGTTCCAGCTAGAAGAGGCTGGCTTCCAACAAGGGAAAATACTGCCATACTTGGTGGTGCCTTTGATGGTGTGATGATAATACTTGTTTGCGGTTATAGAGCGAGCTTTTCTGTTAAAAAAATTTTTCATAAGTTAGTTTAAATCTTTATTATGCACCCTTACCAGGATGTGGGCGGTAGTCAAAAAGATTACAAAGGTACACAGTGGGTCCAGGGGCTGGACCCAAAGTTATGATAGCTGAAAGCTCCTTACAAAGTTAATGACGCCAGGTAGTATCTGCGTCACAAATTCATAGCAAGTTTACAAAGGTAAAGAATCAGCCTCAAAATTTCTTAAGCAACCCATGATTGTATATTATCGTATCATGATTTTTACTTTGGTAAACTTACGGTAAATAATATTTGATTTGAAAAGCTTTGATAAGGTGTTATATTCATGCAATGCTTGGAATAGGATTCGTACAATGTGCCCACTTCATATATAAGGAGAATATGATTTCCATCATTTTTTCGTTTGTTTGTCAGCTCTCTACACTGTCGGACCATGTTGTAAATTTGGTTAGTACTCAGTGGCTAATTCTGTTGGTCATAGCCTGGGTATAAAAGTTGAAATTTAAAAAAGAAAGCAGAGCCACACTTAATTACTCAAAATAATTTATGAATACAGGTTAAGAACTACTACTCTGAAAAAAAAAAAAATTTGTGTTTAGCTCCAAAATTTTACAGGTTATGTTTGGTTATGTTCGTCAGGAAACAGGTGACAATGTTTCCAGATTTAATTATGTTCTCAGATGACAGGTTTCAGGGAGTAAATTTTTTTTTCTTTTTTTTTTTTAGGTTAATAGTTTTGCTATTCGTAGTCAGTGGCATTCCTGCAATGTTGATGACAAGATGTATGAGGTTGGTGTCATAGGCAACAGTGAAGCAGATTATTTGTGGAATGCTACGGACATTCTTGTTTTGCGGAAACGCGTCCCGACCGCGTATTATACAGGCGGTAGTGGTGGTAACGTTGATGGGATTTGCTGGATTGGTGGGAAATGAGGGCTCAAAGTTGAATAGAATCGCGAAATTTTTTTAAAGTATGGGGTAGAGGAGATGGCGACGGTGCAGGCTATGGCTCTACGAAAATTATCTTGAGGTCAGTTCTAAATAGACATGTTATGCAGAGGATCGGGTGGGGCTGAGTGAGGGACATGGAAGTTTGCGAAATAGGTTGGCGGAAATTCACAATGAAAAATTTGAGGAAATTCGAGTTAGGGCATGGTTGGATGATGTTTTAAGGGGGGTATTAGGCCATCGGGTTTATGTATTAAGGAGTTTAAGGAAACGGCAGGCGAAGGCACTTGGCGTATATTGAGGCAGGGTACAGGGAGGGGGGTGGCATTGAGGGGGTCAAGCCTATCCACCACGGAAATATAGTTTGTATGCAAGCTTTTTGGTTTAGGGAGGAAGTGCGACGGAGGGTTTGGCGGGGGACACATGGAGTGGGTGAGGGTACGGTTTGGGGATCGAAGGGTTTAATAGAGTATTAAGTGAAGCAGTGGACAGTGTCCAGAATCGAGGGGTGAATTAATTGTAGAAGGAGGTGGAGGAGGCCGTTTTTGGGATGTGGGCCAGGTATAAAACCCCCTGCATAGACGGTAATCTACCCACGATTTTTATAAGGTTCATTGGTGGTGGCGGGGCTACGGCATTGTTTGTGGGCGGTTTTGAAAATGTATGTTAAGTAGTGGGAGGATGGGGAAATCACAAAGAACGGGTGTTACACGTTAAAGAGCCCCCCCCAGTGAAGGAATGCCGAAGTTTTTAATGATTACCGTGCGATTACGTTAATGTGCTAAGATTACAAGATTTTTGCTAAGGTTTTGGGCAACAGAACTGAGGAGGAATAGTGTTGGGTTTTGATACATAGGGGACAGTTGGGAATTCCGGGAAGAAGGAGAGGGCATGGGACATGGTTTGATTGGGATTTTCTAGAGGGAGATGTAAGGGAGGGAACTTCGTGGTTTAGATTGGGTGAAATGCTTATGGATTGCGTGGACAGAGATTTCTTAGGGGTATCTGATTAGCAGAGGTTGGGGTTTCGGGGCCCAATGGGGGGTAGTGTGGTGGGTGAATCACCCCTGTTTGATGGGGCAGAAGGGTGAGGGTACAGCGTCAATGGGAGGTTGGGTGAAAAGTTGTACAATGGGTAGAGAGGTTTGAGGCAGGGGCTGTCCGATGGTCACAGATGCTCTTGCGCCGTGTGTGCAGAATCCTTTTCATGAGTCCTGTTGTGAGAGGTGATAAAAAATCAGGAGATGGAAGAGGGGCTGCAAAGTGGCATTCGTGGGTATGTAGGATGATACTACTGTTTTGCTAAGGGGTAGGAGGAGTTAAGGGAGGGAGCGGTAGATGATTTCAGATGTTTGTAGTATGAATACCGGAATGAGAGTTTTAATACGGTGAAATCATGGTTACTAGAGGTCGGCTAATTGGATAGGGGTGGGGCTTGGGGTTGGTAGGTTGGACATGGTTGACAGAATCAAGGTATGTGGGATATGGTATTTGGCGGAAACGAGCAGGCAGATGCAGAAGGTGTAAATTACGGAGTCTGTCACGGGGAAGGTTTACAGCTTGACTAGGAGTTTAAGTGCCGAAGGGAAGGGCTTAGCTTTACATCAGAGGGTTGTGGTGGGTAAATTCACTTGACTATAGCAAGTTTGGGGGGTGGCAGAGTTTTTCCTTAGAGGTACGAGTATTGTGGAAATGCAGAGGAGGGTGTGAGTTTGTGTGGGATTTTGGGAGGGCATGGTTAAGTAAGGATGGTAGTATGTGGATGTTCGGAGAGGGGGTTTGGTTTGTTTGCCTTTAGGATGAGGTGTAATGGCTGTATATAACAAGTGGTGGTATATGAGGAAGGGGGGTTTGTGAGGGTGCGCCCTGAAGTAGGAAGAGTTATGGAGGGAGGCACGTAAATGGTGGAGTGGTGAGAAAAAATTGAGGGTTTTGTGACGATATGTTGAGATTTTTATTGACAGTGCAACAGGTGGATACACAACAAAAGTGAAATGGTTGTGAGGGTAGTGAAAGGGTCAAGGAAATTATGCAGGGGTAGCCGTGTATCAACGTATGATTGGGCGGGTTATTTGGAAAAGATTTTAGTTAGCTTCGGATACCGCGCTCGAGTAAGAGAATTAGTATATAGGATTTTATCATGGGGTTGGTCATGGGGATTCTGCTTCGAGGGAGGTGTTACGTTGTATGGGTGTTTGTGGACAAGAGCTTTTTGTCAGTTTTGTGGTGGTGTTGAAACGGGTTTCTTGATGGTCCTTCATTTTGTACCTCTTGGAGGGGGTGAGTTCTTGGATGGGGTGGGGTTATCAGGCGGCCCTTTTGGGGGGGAGGGGTCGTTTGCCGGCTTTTAAGGGCTTTCACTTACTAGAAGTAAGAGGAGTGGCCTAGGGATGTTGGAAGGGCTATAATGCTATATCTTAGTGGATTATATGGGACATTTCAAGGGGACATGAGGGGATTAAGGGTGATATGAGGATTAAAAGCATTGCGCGGATTGATTCTATTGGACAGAAGTGTAGAATATGCTTGGTTTATGGGGCGTCCTGGAAAAAAAGTTCCCGGAAGGTTATAGGAACCTCACTGTGGGTTACCCTTAGGCGGGTGGTCCCCTGAGGAGGGACAAAGGAGTGGTTCTCCCTTATGGGGGGATGTTAATGAGGGGGGGGATTCGTTTTTGGTTATCTCTGGAAAACTGTGTTGGTGTGTAAGAGGAAGGTAGTGAGAATTAGGTATGGATGGCTTACGCCATGTTTCACGAGAATGTTTGTTCATAGTGAGATTATAAGTGTGTTGTTTCACAGGGTTACATTTCTAAGCCTGATGGTTAGGTTCACTGGTGGTTAAACTTTCCTTGATAGCCAGGATACCGAGCCCTTAGGATCTCGTTTTTTAAGGAATTAGATTGGCAAGTGGTTTCAACAGCAAAAGTTTTTCTTGAGATACGTGTCAGTTCTGTTTTGGGGTGATGGCAAATTTACAGCAGCTTTATCGTATTATCGCCTCTTGTCATATGTTTAAGTTTTATTGTCAGATGACAGGTTCTATGTGAAAAGAATTTAAGTGCTATGTATAGGTTTTTTTGGGTCTTACCATGTTTTTTATGGGGTTATACCACAATGTCTTGTGGACAAGATTTCGTTTATATACATAGTGGAGTTAATCTATGTAATTATAGGGATTGGTTATAAACCATTTAATGTGCCGAGGTTTGTTATTAAATACTTGTTTTGGATTCTTTTATTATTTTTTTTATCATGGCATGTTGTTCTGTTTTCCTGTATCAGCATTATTGTAATAGAGGGTTAAACATATTTATAATAGTAAAATACTGTTATCTCCATGGTTATTGGGTAAGGAATCATATTGTCTTCCGGTTTCCATTGGTTAGGATCTAATGTACCCATTCAATCTGTAACGCAGATAATCATGTACCCTGTCATAGCGAGGTATGTTTGGCAAAAAAGGACACTCACGGGTTGTCGGGGGCAGACCCTGGGGAAGGGGGAAGGGGGGATGCCTGAGGGAACCCAGGGGGACTACTGGACACCGGACCGGGGAGAGCGAAAAAGTACACCACCGCCGCGGGGGCAGACCCTGGGAATTTGGGGAAGGGAGGAGCCTGAGGGACACGGGCGGACTACGGGACACGCGGACCGGGGAGAGACGAAAAAGGACACTCCCCGGGCCGTCGAGGCAGACCCGGGGGAAAGGGGGGAAAGGGAGGATGCCGGGGGGACACAGGCGGACTCCGGACCCGGGGCCCGGGGAGAGACAAAAAAGGACATCACCGGCCGTCGAGGCAGACCCTGGGGAAGTGGGGAAGGGAGGATGCCTGAGGGTACGCAGGCGGACTCCTGGACACGCGGACCTGGGAAAGACGAAAAAGGACCTCACCGGCCGCGGGCAGACCCTGGGGAAGCGGGAAGGAGAATGCCTGGGGGGACCAGGCGGCCCGGGACACGGGGACCGGGGAAAAGAAAAAAAAGGACAACTCCCCCGGCCGTCGGGGCAGCCCCCGGGGAAGGGGGGAAGGGAGAAGCCTGGGGGGAACAGTCCTCTACCTCAAAAGATCTGTTCATCCCCGTCCGGGAGGGGAATTTTTAACCTACATACAGTCGCCTTTACTCTTTCACGATGCTTTCGTATCGTGTAAAGATTAAACCATCAGTGGAGGTAAAATGACTCCAAAAACCTTTCCCCACAGAAAATTCAAGCTATCCCTCACTAAAGGACCCCTTTTATTGTCGCTATACTGACGACAATAAAGAAAACCAAAACTCATGGACAACACCGCAATAAAACAGTGACCGACAGTTCAACATATCTCCCTTTTCTTTCGGGAAACTTTCTGTTTTGAAAAACACAGCTGACAAGATCGTCAAATCCTTAGCAACTTTTCACCTAAGACCTCTATCGAGGAACAAAACACTTGGATATATATATATAAATATAATAATATATATATTATATATATAAAATAAAATTATATATATTATATATAATATATATATATTTTTTTTTTTTTTTTTTAACAAGCCGGTCGTCTCCCACCGAGGCAGGGTGCCCCAAAAAAAAAAAAGAAAATCCCCAAAAAGAAAATCTTTAAACATCATTAAACACTTTCCCACACTCACACATTATCACTGCTTTTGCAGAGGTGCTCAGAATACAACATTTTTAAAAAAAATATACAAAGAATACACAACAATCCCCCAAAAGCCATTATCCCAAACCCCCTTTAAAGTGCGGCATTTTACTTTCCATTTCCAGGGCTATCCGCAATGAAAAAACCGGTTTTCCCCCCAATCCCTTCACTAAATATTCCCTGCCACACTCCCAAAAGATCGTCAGGGCCCAATATCATTTCGTCTCCATTCACTCCACAAACCCCCCCATGCACGCTTGCTGAAATCCAAGCCCCCCTCACCCACAAAACCCCTTTACCCCCCCTTTCCAACCCCTTTCGAGACGACCCCAACCCCCCCCTTTTTTTCCCCTATAAAAAAAAAATTTAATTTTCTTTTTCCCGTCATTCTACTTTTACCATTCTCTCTAAATGACCAAACCACCTCAACAACCCCCCTTTTTGTCCTCACTAATGCTTTTATTTTCTCCACCCCCCTTCTCCAATTTCCACACTCCGAATTTTCTGCAAAAATTTTCCCCCCTTCCCTTCCTCTCCCTCCTCCCCTCTCCCCTTCCTCCTCCATTTAAAACCCCCCAAGCTTCACACCCCTATAAGGTTTTTGTACAAATACTTTTTATAATTTTCTTTCCCTCCCTAATTTCGTTTTTTGCTCCAAATCCTCAAAAGACCACTTTAAAACCTTTTTTTCCCTCATCAATTCTAGTTAAAACCCATCCTTCTAAATCCATCCCCCGCAGTCAACTCCCCAAATATTGAAAACATTCACTTCTTCCCCTACCCTCCTCCCCCCAATTTGATATCCAAAATTTTATATATATTATATATATATATATATATTAAAATATAAATTTTTAATATTAAAAAAATATATAAAATATATATAATATATATATATGGAAAACAACCACTGTGAAGAATAAGAAATTCCTTGGGAAATTCCTCTATTCTTTCACAGTGGTTTTTTTTGCATATTTTGAAATCACCTGTTTTACTGGTGATCTTATTGCATATAATATATATATATATATATATATATATATATATAATATATATAATATATATATATATATATATATATATATGTCGTGCCGAATATGTAAAACTGGTCAATTAGCAAGAACATTCATTTAAAATTAAGTCCTTTCTGAAATTTTCTCTTATACGTTTAAAAGATATATTTTTTTCATTAATGTTAATGTAAAAAATTTTAATTTTGCACCAAAAGAATCTTAGAAAACTTACCTAACCTTATATAACAAGAACAATTTATTTTAGCCTAACCCAACAAAATATATTTTAGAGTTGTTTACAGTAATTTAATACTAAACAAACACAATGAAATACATCTTTTTTCGTTAGGTTCAAATGATTTTGGCGAAATTATGCCATACACAAATTTTCGCTGTCCTATATGGCAAGATGAGCGTTGCTATTTAAGCCAAGATCGCAAGTTCTGCCTATTCGGCACGACATATATATATATATATATATATAATATATATAAATTATAAAAAATTTTAATATATATATTTTTTATATATATAATATATAAATATATATAAATATATATATATATATATATATATATATTACATATATACTCAAAAGACAAAACAAACCACGTTCACATCGCGTCAACGACTTTAACCGGCGCGATTCTTACAACACCATGCACCCAGCAGAGCTAGTGTTGATCATGATCAGAGGAAACTCGTGTATGGTAAGCCTATGGCTAATATCACTACCTCCCGATTGAATACCAGCCTCCACAAAAGTCAGTTACATACAATTGTAACTACGAAACAAGTGGTATTGAAACATTTACCAATCTATAGTCCAGCCAGGGATTAGGTCCTAGCACACATTCTCCCACCTCAGGAGAGAGAGCAACGTTCACAATTGCCTTAACCACTACAAGAATCATGCACCCAGCTTCTGTCTGGGTCATGATTCTTGTGGGATTCATGCTGTTTTGTAGCCAAGACAGCAGGTTTCCCCCCAAGTGTTGTCTTGGCTGAATTCATGATGCAAGTAATTCAAAAACCGTTCCGATACCTTACAACACGTCCTTAGAATACCTTCCTACTATTTCAAGAATAGTTTGGATTAATGAGCTGTATCCGGTATGGTATTTAAAAAATGAGACAATTTCCAGACCTTTTATACGATACAATTTGCAATTGTTGCTCAGTTCGGTGCAATGCTTTGCATCGGTCCTGATAAATTACGATCATAAATGGCAAAGAATAATTAAGCAGAAAATTTATCTTGTAAAATGGAATCCATTCCTTATTTTTTCAGAGATCTACTACAAGAAATGTTCCTCATTCATAACTTAGTTATTTGGAATTTAGAATCATTTGGAAACCTGGGAAATTTAGGTGAAATATAGTAGATTAAGCAAAAGTTTATAATGTATTGTTTAAATACCAATTCGACAGACTGGCCGCCATAAGTTTCTTTCCCTCTACGGCTGGTTATTTGTGAATTGTTCCATTCACGTATTGTCTTTTTGTTCTTCCCATTGTTTGAAAAAAAAACTGTAAACAGCTCCCGTTTACGAACATCATGTAGTTTTACAACATCATCATGAGGCCACAGAGACGGAAGGGAGAGATGGTTTGACAGAGAAAGACAGACAAAAATCACACACATCACTTGAGGTTCAGCCGTGGCACACGTAATTGATCCACCAACCATTAAGTTGAGACACAAATCTCTAGGACTTGTTTTAACTAGTTGTGGGAACTTCACACTCTGAGCGAGTGACTCATCACATCCACTTTTAAAATGATTGTAATTTGTCTTCTTTCTCCACAACTCCAGGAAAATATTTCTTTGGCCTATAAGCAATTTCTCCCTCGAAATTAAAATTCGATTTTTATATCTTCTGTATATAGCAATAATTGTCAACTTGTAATTTTCAAGTGATTTGGCTCATTTCTCTATTCTCATCAAATGTCCTGAGAATAATATATTTAAAGTAAACTGCTGCTTGCATATATATATTATATATTTATATATATATATATATATATATAGTATATATATATATATAAATAAGATA